>JARVJO010000024.1:20348737-20373059 GCA_031762555.1 Cynodonichthys magdalenae | reverse complement strand
CTTTTTTTATTTCATCCGACATTAAACAGACACCGACAGAGGAGGGGAGACCGGCAGAGGAGGGGGAAAAAAGGCTCTCGACGCGCGGCTTAAAAAAGTGCTTAAAAGACCAGCGTCAAGCGTACAGCGTTTCGAGCGTTTTTGACGCTGAAAACGCGTTTGGTGTGAACATGAACTCTTGCATTGCAATGCATTTTTGTCCACATATGGGCCGCCAGGTCCTCGGAGGTTAACAATATACATGAAGTAATATATTATCTATTGTTTCATATGGTTCTTTTCTTAGCGTCTTAATTTCTAAACACAGAGATCTTGGATAAACAGAGCTCTAGTTGCATGATCCATGTATTACACACAAATCAGCTCATTAAATCTGGTGACTTTAAGCTTTACAGTATTGTACTGTATCAATACCTAATGCAAGCACTGTTTGCTTGCATTTTCAAATTTTTTCTTTTTGTTTTTAAATTGCCAAAGTATCAGGTATTTGTAGTTAAACTCCAGTGAAAAAGGAAACACAAGTGACATTCTGTTGTGGGAGACGGCAGCTTCCATCTGTCTGAGCGTAACAGGATGAAAGATCACAGCGGCAGGATTTCTGACAAAGCTGCAGGCCACTCTTTCTTCCGACCTATCAAATATCCAATTTCCCTTGCTCCATTACGAAGCTAAAATCAGCTGTCAGATGGCTTCTATGTCTGTGGCAAGAGGCTTCTCCTCCGTCATGTAAGAGTTCCTGATTTGATCCCCATAACTGCACTGCTCAGTAAAAGCTTTATTCAACTGTTGGGTGATTAGAGAATCCACTTTCAGCTAAGATCCAGCTCACATCACCTCCAATATGAGGAGCACTCAGCCTAAAATTTCCAACAGGGATGGAGGGTGTTTCCCCAGTAGCAAAGATAAATCTTCTAATCTTTTGCCCACAAAAGAAGCTGAAATTGCAACTTGATGCTGGAGGATAAGTATTGTGTACAGTATCGAGAGTGAGTGATCTACTTTAGTCTGTTATGAGGCCACAAGGTGTCCCACAAGGCCCATCCTTCCCTTCCACAGCTCAGGAGTAAGAGCGGGATTGTGATAAGTAGCTCAGAGGCTTTTCTGTGTGTTAGTGCTCTCTAGATGGATAGTATACTAGCCCCTGTAAGTAGCTTATCTACTAACTAGCCCAAACTATTCCCACCTTTTTCCTTCTCACTGCAGTCTTGCACTTTCAAATCACACCTCTCAGTTGCTGCCCTCCGTCCTCTCCTGTCGTCCCTTTCCTCCTCCCGTCCTGATTTGTTGTCCCTGAGGTAGCGGCCATGACATGGTCACTGCACTACATAATGAATTTTCTATGCTAGCCCCGTTCTGTTCCACCTTTGAATGTGTTTAGACCAAGAATCCCACCGATCATTGTGTTAGATCCATTCGGAATTACTAGGCTAACCCAGTTTAGTTTACCTTCTCACGATTTTTTGGTGACACTTTACTATACAATGAAGTCCAATATTAGTCTGGGGTGAAGTTTGTACTGAAATATTAGCATGTGGTTTTGTTTTTTTGTTGTTCTTGCAGTTGCATAGTTAAGCAACAAAACTTCAAGATACTATAATTTGGTGCAAATCTGCAAAAAGTCAGTCCTTAGTGGAAAATTTGTATTTGCATAGTTAAAGTAAAAATCTGAAAACATAACTGGTTTCAAAATGACAATGAATGTCAATCAAACTTATCAGTATCACTAAAGGAACAACTAAATGTGTTGATTTGTTATTGTGTAATTCATTACATTATTGTGATCATGTTGCTAATAAGGCAGAGAGAAACTCTAGCAAGTTTTACTTTAAGTACGGACACATTATGAAAAATCAATTTTTTAGCCATTAAATGCATTTTGTTGTGAACTTGGAGTCTCTAAGAGTGCAGAATAATTGAATTTAGTCTCTCCCAGTGCTGTGTATATATATATATATATATATATATATACATATATATATATATATATATATAAATAAATAGTTTCTGCACCGCTATATAGTCCATAAACCCCTTTATCAAACTAAAATGCACTGCTCTGATAGCTGAAGGGGGGCGGGGTTGAAAGATACACCTCAAAACGAGTTGGTCTGAGACAAACTTCAGAAAAGAGGTGAAAGAGGGGCTTGTGGAGTTACAATTGGGAGGAATTCAGATCAAAGCATTGCAGTTCCACTTTATATAGACCCCAAATGAATGATTTAAATGTGAAAAAGAAGCATTTTAAAGCATGACATGTCTCCTTTATTTCTCAGTTTCTTTATTGGAAAAACAGAACCTGATGTATAAACCATGAGCCACAACTACATGGTATAATTTTCCTCATCTGTAAATTCTTGGCTAAAGCTATACACAACTATTTCTTGTTGATTTTTGTTTGTTTCTTTGTTTTTCACTTAAGTGTTTAAGTTGACTCATGATTTAGATTTTTGTCTCTATATTTTATTTAACCTATGTTGAGTGGAACATAAACATACATCTTAGTTCAGTGATGATGTCTTGTGTGTTTACACTGTCTCCGAAACAATATGATTGCTATTATTAAAGAGAAATAATAAATTGTGTTGTTCATACTCATCAGTGAGAAACTTTAGAGTCAACTTGTGTTTGTTTTTTTGGGCTACACATCAGTTTTATTGAATTATTACCCACGGGAATCTTTAGCCTTGCTGTGATCTGAGATGTGAAGGAGCAAATCCTTTTTTAAAGGTTGTAATATTTTGTCAGTTGTAAAATGTTGTCTGTGTGGGGAACTTAACTTAAGATAAATGATCAGACTAAGGAGAGATAAGTGTTAGAGTAGTTTTTGAAAAGTTATATTCACTGATCCATTGCTGGCCTGTGCTAGGTTCAAAACAACATTTATCTACACCAGGCTTAGACATGCAGTGCATCAAAATCTGACAGCAAAGCATCAAAGTAATAAAGATGCCTTTTCAAGCCACTCTGGAGCTTTATGTCATGGTGACTGCTTCTGCCCGGAGAGCGTCTCACTCACTACTTTTCTGAGTTTACTTAATTGCAGAAAGAAAAGCGGATGTGCAAGTCCTGAACTACAACTGTCTCTCATCCTCCTCCTGTTTTATAAAAGCTCAGTTGCTGCAGATCTCCATGCAGTCAGACTGTTTTACTCAGACTGGGCCATGTTTTATCACATTTACAATTTAGATCAGCTGCAAGTTGCTTACCCTTGCATTTCTGTTCAATAAATCCACTGTGGACATCTTTGCCTCAGCCAGCTTTCACTTTGTTGTCACTGATATTTCATCAGTTACATAATCATGCTGAATTGGACGTGTTCTTTTGTGACGAAGACAACAAAAGGCACTGCAGCTCTTCCCTCTCAGATGTAAGTAAAGTAAAGTGGTCTTATGCAAACTATATTTTACAACTAACAAAAACAGAGGTTTCAAATGTGTTTTGTTGTCATAAAACACAGTTAAGTTGGAACAACAAATAATAATTAGCAAGCAACTTTGGATCTCTAACTGAAAAATCAGCACCTACATCAATCTCAACTCCATGTAGTAACCTAATTATACCCCTGACTTCTTTTGCTTTATACGGCTTGTTTTTACATTTTCATTTTTCCACTTAATTTGCATTTAAAGCCTTGTAATCAGGCTTGACTGATTGCTTTGAAACACAGTGGAGAGGTGGGTCACCTTATTTCTGAGGCCCTTTTTTCCTTCGTAGTCCCACCATAGATTTCCCTGTCACCTCCGACAAATTGGATTAATTTATTTGACTTCCCTGAAAGGGAAAAGTGATGACAAGTTTGGCTGTAATATTTGTCTCGAAGAAGCTGTTTTTCAAGCTTTCACTTAAAATGAACAAAAGAGTTTTCACCACATCCCCAGATGTCACTGCTTTTTTGTTTTTCTTTTTTCAACTAAGCATCCATCCACCAAGCAGACATCAGCCTGGCTGAAATTCAAACAGCAAAGTGCGCTCGGAAAGATAATCACCTCATGGTGGATTTTGGATCATCCAGTCTCGCTGATGGATCAGTTATCAAATCAGAAAGATGACAGATGTTATTCAAATTAACACATTACAGCCCCCCAAATCCCCCCGCTGTCTCAAAGTCCACCACATGGTTTTGATGGAAGAGGAGACAGAAGGGGAGTCTTTTTAATCAGCTGCCACAAAGAGAGTCCTGCTGTCAGCTGACAGGAGAAAGAAAGAGGGGAGAAAGCCGAATGTCAAAACTAAATCCCCAACTGACATCGATTTAACTGTAGCCCCTGTGAGGTGGGCTGAAATGATGATAATTGAATCAATCTCGGGCTTTGAATTAAGAGTTTTTTAAGAAAACTAATGTCACATGCAGTTCCAAAGATTAACCAAATGAATTGAAGTGATGATGTGACAAGATCTTTAATACAGTTAGTGTCTTTGAGCACTGCAAGGAGAGAAATGTCACTTTTTTAGCAGCACGTGGCCAGCAGTTCAGTCTAGAGCAGTTTGAGTCATTTAACTGCCCAAAAAGCCAAGTAGGAAAAGACTGTTGCATTATTTATTAAAGATTGAATTTTTACAAAAAGAAACCAGAAATTATTGTAAAGTAGTTTTTGCTTTGAGATTCTGTACAGTACATTAAAATCAAGAAGTGAACTTTAGCTATAAATGGAAAGACTTTATTTTTCTATCCTACCTTTATTGGCTGCAGACTAACTAGTAAACATGTATTCATGAAGGGATTTGAAATCTTTTGTTTTTAACAATTATCTTGAGGCATTATTTTGTTATGTTTTAGCCAGAAACACAATTGTTTATGTTTTTCCCCATCCTCATAACTGTTTGTGTTCACATGCTTGTGTTCATAGTTCAGCTGCACCAAAGCGTTCCACTCAGGGGTCCACAAATTTCATTACAGCAACAGGTGCAGAAGACGTGCTGATTTGTTAACAGTCAATTTAAAAAGAAAAAAAAGACAAAACAAGGAGAAGAAGCAGAGTTTGAGTGATTTCCCGCCAGGAATTCGACAAAGTGTTTGTGTTCGAGTAATCTCTGAGTGATAAATTATCTAAATGTTGCACGAACCAATCATTTGTGTTGCGTTTCCTTCTTGAACCACAGGCTTCTTTTTATTCTTATTATTTTTTGTCTCTTGCATCTTCATCACCGCCATTTTAGATGGAAGAAACGTGTACTGCAGGATGTACAATCGTACGTTCCCTGAGGGGGGTGGAAGACTTTAGTGAACAAGTACAGATGATAAAATTTACATCATCAGCAGAGCAGAAGCAGGAAACTTTAAAAACTGTGTTTCTGTTCTTAGAAGTGTGTATTGCAGGAGCAGTTCTAGGGGCGGGGCCACATGGTGAAATTGGCCCCAGCTAAAACCTGATTGGCACCTGGAGTGCCTGTGTCCTGCCACTCATCTGGCCTTTGCGCAAGAGCGATGATGGTGGATGCAGTTCCATGTCTAAACACTAGTGGCAGAAATGAGTCAAATAGGAAAGTCCAGCAATAAAAAAACAAAAAACAACCTCATGAAAAACTGGTAAGAAAAATATACAGTGCAAGCTTTTTATTATTACTTTTCAAGTGTTTCAACATATGTAAGTAGTTTAATGTATACATCTTACCAAAACCGGGGATTTGTGTGAAGGACGTTGAACAAATACCTCTTAAATCCTGACCCTGCTGCCGTTAAAATGTACAAATATCCATACAAAGATGAGAAAGCTTGTTTATATTAGCATACTGACCCGGTAACAGTGTGTATGGGCATCACAAGTGCTGATCACATACTGTAATGTACCTGTTCCACAGACCTGTTGATTTGACATTGGGTGGGTTGAATGACAGCAGCTCTGTGAATAAAAATGCTCCTGAGGCTGCTCATCATGAAGGATGACATGTTGTGCCAGTCATGATTCAGATCATTTCAAAGCAGAGAAGGAGAATAAAAATGACAAGGCCTGTTTGGATGGTCAGCGCTGAAAGGTGTAGGAAAAAAAAAAAAGTTAGAACTTTTAGAAATATATTAATATATGCTCAGTAATTTTCTACAGGCATGTTATATATCCACAAGGGCTGCTTATTTATAACATCGGTTCAAACATTGACTTTTCTAAATTTGATCAATCATCACATTTCAGCTTTTTCAATTATGTGCTCATCAGGTTGTGAGCAAAGGATGTATAAAGACTTTAAGCGCGTAAGCTGATTTTCTCTTTTCCTATACTCCTAATTGGGTTTCATCGAGCTGCTGATTGGATCCTGATAGGAATCGCTGTCAACTGATTGCTTGCAGCTGTAATTTTCTTTTTAATCAAATTAAACTAATTGGCAGTTGTTAAAGAGATTTATTTCTACAATAGAAATACCACTGAGCATGGACATTTATTATTTTGAAGTGGACCTTAAAGTAAACGATTATGTGTAATTACTGATTGCAAAAATGTAATTATCTGTACTTTATTGTAGATTAAAAAAAAAACATTAAACAACCTGATTCTCAACATTTGCTTGAATGAATCAATATATTTTATTTTTGTGCGCCAATATTAAAATTTAACTGTTCTCTTACGTTGTTTTGGAAAATGTGTTCCTTCAATGTTCCCACTTTAAAATGCTCCTGAAAATGTTGACATTAAATGTACTTTCATTTATAAAAAGCTTGAATTCTAGTAACATTTTAGAGAAATTATTAATTTTTTGGTCTTTTAACACAAAAGGATTGACAATTTGGTCTTGATTTTTTCATGTAAAATATAAATAGATCCAGGGTCTGAAGCTGAAAGTCAGATCAAGTAAAATGTATTTTGGGCCAAATGTAATCCCTGAGAGACTTGTTCTATGTGTCGTCTCCAAGTCTGAAGTAATTCCTGGTATAGATGTAAAGTAGTGGTTTTAGAACACCGGCCTCTAGCCTGCATGCCTGTCAGTGGACTTTGTTGTAATGAGCCCCAGTGAGGCTTAAAGCGGCATATTCATTCTCTCAGTGGTCCTCCCCGCTCACCCCCTCTGTCTCACCCACTAATCCTTCCTCTGCAGATTCCCAAGGTAAGGTAGACTGATGCAACAGTGCAGCGGCTGCACTCCAGCGCCCCATGTTAGGGAATACTTCTGATATGGGGTATTGTACTTTGTTTCACATGGGACAGCTGACTTCAAGATTTGCAGGCGTGCTACATGTTTAAAAAAAAAAAAGCAGCAGTCCAGTACTGGTTAGATGTTTGTTTTTTTTGGTACAGAAACCAGCTGAAAAAAAATATTTTTGGGCTTATTTTAGATTATTAAAACCCTGTTGAAAGAACTGAGTTGCATTTTTGAGTTTTGACACCAAACTGTTACATTCAGTACTTCAATAATTTTCTGTTTTTATTGTGTTTACTTTATCCTTCTAAAAATATTTTCTAACTTTTTCTTTCTATACCACCTACATAATTGGGTAAAAAAAAATGTATAGAAAAATCTGCCATGGATTAAATGAATTCGTGGTTTAAACCAAAATTCTTACCATGTTCAATCTGACATAAAGGGGACATATCATGCAAAATCCACTTTTTTAGCCATTTATTTATTTATTGTTGTTGTTATGTACTTGGAAGTGCAGGAAATTTGAATTTAGTCTTTTCCAGTGCTTTTAAATAAGTTCTGGACTTACCAACTATTTCATCGTCTTCATTCTCCTCTGGCTCTGGGTCAGACTCCAACATGTAAGGATGGATGGACAAGTCTTCCGTGGTTGACATCTTTAAAATAATTTGTAAAAAAAAAAGGTTTCTGCACCACTATGTAGTCGTAAACCCCTCTATAAAACATGAGTGGACCGAGGGGGGTGGGGCTGGAAGCACCTTGTTTAAAGAGACAGCTTCAAAATGAGTTGATCTGAGACACACTTCAGAAAAGAGGTGAAAGAGGGGCTCGTGGAGAGACAATAAGGAGAAATTCAGACCAAAGCATTGAAGTTCCACTTTATATAGACCCCAACTGAAGGATTTAAATGTGAAAAAAAAAAAAATTTAAAGCACAATTTAACATTTTTTGAAGGAGACAATTTTGTTTAAATTCATTACTAAACATTAGTCATGTGAAATAATTTGTAATTGGGTGATACAACACATTTATTTTTAGCAACAGTTTGTTATTTATTTAGCTTTTTGCTCATTTTATCACAATTGAACACAAGTTTAATGATATTTTAAATGAGTCATGGTTTGTTTTTCATTTGGACAGCTACCGCATCACGTTAAGTTTCTAAACTCCTTCAAAGCCAGAGCTTAGAGTTTGTGGAGAATTGAAAGCAAAGACCAAAAAAGAAAAAATGGTAATTTACTTGTCTGTTTGCATTCACAGCAAGTGCTTTGAATTTTCTAAAAGTAAAATAGCCCGAGTGAGCTGTGAGCTGCGTGTGTTGTTTTAAAACGGTCTCATTTCCTGACTCAAACTAGCAAAAGGAAAAATACAAGATGGAATGGTTTGAATAATTATACCTCAGGAAGCAGCGTGATGAGTTTGTACCTGCTACTCAAGGTCAGAATTATTGTATTTAAATGTTCATCTATGTTGTGTTATTTTTATTTATTTTATTTTTTATTTTTGCCAAATGGTTACCATAGAAACAAAGAAAGAATGATTTTTTTTGTTTTCCCTGAAACCTATTTAAGTAAAAAAGCTGACATCAGAAAAAGCTGCGTGTTTTGGATCTTGTCAAGACATCAACAATTGCCATGATTGCCAATGTGTACATTCCAAACTTTTAACATATAAAATAAGTCAAAGCAATATGATTTATGTTCAGGCTCTGCAGATAGTAGTAAAAGTAGTAACAGTAGTAAAACTGGCACCAGTGTATCACATTAAACTGTTTCACAACCTGCTGCTTAACTAAAGTGCAAATCTAATGTTACTTTTTACAAATCGTTTCATGTTTAAACGTTCATTATTTATTTATTTTTTTCTCCTGCTTCATGCTGACCCTTTTAAACCTCACGCTAATTATTAGTGACAGTTTTCTCTTTCTCTCCCGGTCACCCTACTTCTCCAAACAAACAAAGCACACCTCTGCAGCGCTGCCGCTCACATTACTCCAACGTGCATCAGCAAACAGGACGCGTTTAGGTGGAGCAAAAGAAAATGAACTGTTGTAGTGACTGCCAAATGGATTCGGGAGGAATTTATAAGCTGTTTATGCTGAAAACGATCATACATTTTAAAACAGCGGCCTGAGAAAACCTCTTAAAGAAATGATTGTGCATTAGCTGGAGGTTACCACTGCCACGTTTATTTATGGGATTATGTTAATTACATTAAAAAAACTGTTTTAGAAAACAATATTACCTTTCACTTTAAAACTGAGTCGCTGCAAACGCATCTATGGCATTTGATGGATCACGGTTTCAGTAAATACCAGCAGCAGATGGTGCAAGGATTAAATACATGTTAGCTAGTGGCTCACTTGAGCTTTATAGTGGGCTTCAAAACAACAAACATATGAGCAACGAAGGATGGTGGCACAGTGTAAGTCTGGCAGGCAGAAACAAGATTGTTAGGAAACGTCTGTGTGCTTGAGTTTTTCGAAACTGTACCACTGAAATTTTGGCAGGACAAATATAGTCGGCCATTTTAAAAATAGATTTGTTCATCTGTTCCTGAAATAAATTGAAAATACAGAAATAAAAAAGATGACTTTATTTGGAATCTTGCCACATTTTGATTATTCCAATTGTGTGTTTATTTGGCAGGTGTCTGTTTAAAACAAAGCTTTTGTATTAGTTTCCAGAATGTGTGTTTGTGTGTGTGTTAGTGTGCAGTAAAACACCCGAACACAAACCCTTCCTGTTTCAAAGATCAGGCAGCTTTAAGGGCAGAGTTTGGACCACAGAAGACTAAATACAAAAGACTATTCCTTCACTACACACTGGCTCTAATAAGAGCTTTGCACGTTGTAGATGTTTACTGCCCAGAGCAACACTGACCCTGTTTGGCGAAAAAGGAGCTGCAGTTTTTTTTTCCTAAGAATTGCATTTGTTTTGGTAGAAGTTGTGAAAAAATACATCTGATTCATAGTTGAGGAAAATTACATTTCTGGAGTACATAAAAGCAGACGTGTCATTTCGTTGACCGTTCTCAAAAAAAACAAATTACAATAAGGGCTACATTTAATATATTCTTTGCATTACTAATCGGAATGCCTGAGGCCTTGTTTGAATTTTAGGAGATTATTGAGATAATTGGATAAATGTTTTCCGAGTAAGGAATCCTACTGATTAATTTCTTGCAAGAAGCATACAGATGTACAAAGACTCAGTTGTTGTTTTTTTTCCTTTTGTATAAAAATGTTTATTCCTCTCTTAAATTTAAATATAACATTTTTATAAATAACTTATTATTATTGTAAGATGGTAATGATATAGCTTTGTTTAAACTGATTCCCATTTTAAATTTATCATTTTACCTTTTTTTGCATTGTAATACTTTGTTCACCAATTGCTTTAGGACAAAAATACTAAAAATCAACGTGAACTTAGTTTATATTTTTAACACATTAAACTGACCACAAAATACTGTCCAAGTAATGAAACATATTAGCAAAAGAGAAAAATAACATGGTAGATGATGGATTGTATTAATTATTTTCATGTATAAAACTTAGTTTTCACTCTTAATATCTTACTATATCATTTTTACCTTTAACAAGTTGTCACCAGGATTGTAATTAAACATTATGTTAAAGGACTTGGAATATTTCCTATTTCAGTTTTTATTAGGAGTTTTAACAACATTTCAGGATTAGCTGAATTGTTTTTTAATCCATTTTTCAAATATAAGATAGTCAAGGATATGTGGTGTCAGAGGATTTGCTTGCCAGGATATAAATCAAATTTTGAATCAACAAAAACAAAACATCTTGAAGCCACAGGGCAGCCAGACAGGATGAGAAGCTTAATATACACATTTAGTTATAAGATGGCAGGATGCCAGTGTTCACCCGATATCTTTATTCTAGTTGATTGAATACCTGCAGAACAGCTTATCAAATTGTTAATTAATTGTATTCCCAACTCTCAATTCATTTTCAACAGGAGGTGCTACCCTACTTTCAGCATATTGTCTCAGAGCTTTCCTTTATTTCCCTTGTTACCAGAACCAAACCTGTTTGAATGGAGCTCACTCCGTCAATTAGCATGCCCTCTGTCAGCAAAAAGAGAATTGTGTTAATAATTTATTCATCAAGATTGATTTTTTTTTTCCTTTTTCTTTTACTGGAGGTCAGAAGTCAGACTCCAGCAAAGAAGGCACCTTGAATCTGGAATGTATTCAAAGCATAAGGTTAAAATGAGCCCTGAATATTGGGAGAAGTCAGTGAACATGATGAAGGTTAGTTTGTAAAAAAGGAACATCGTAAATCATGAATATCTTCACTTTTGTTTGCTTATAATCAACTATCTGGCAAAAAAAAATTAAAATACAACTAGTCCTTGTGACGTGTTTGTTCTTTTATTTGTCCTCATCATCACAGCTGATTCTTTTTGTGTTGTTATATCCCAAAACATGCCAGCTTGCTTTAAAACTAAGCCTCGCTCTGTAAAAGTGTAGAACTTCCAGTTCATATTCTCAGGGAACTCTCACCCTCTGACTTGTTTACAGGATCATAAATTTTCCTCTGAGAATACAAAAATGGCACAGAGCCAATCCTGGCACGAACCCTGGTGTGCTGAGCCAACATTCAGGTACAGCTAAAAGCAACAGCTCAGTCCTGAAACACACGGCACTTTTCTCTGTAAAATCTAATGAATGGCTACATTCGCAGATAAAAACGTGAGAAGGGGAAGCTTGTGTGTGAGGATTTGGCTCTTCTGCTCTGTGCCTCCGTAGAAATAGAATAGAGCTCAAGGCATGATGGCAATTTTGCAAGGTATTGTTTATAGGTCAACGTCTCATTCGATGGAGAACATCTCCAAGCGTCTAACCCAAGAGTTGTCCCTGCACTGAAAACACATTATAGTGAGACAAGGGCACAAAAAAAATCATTAAAACGTATCTATAAAACCTGGTCATCCAAATAAAATGGTGTCAGTTTTATTTTCCGTGAAGTTTAGAAAGTTTAAACTTATCTGGCTTTAAACATGCCAACAACTGGAGCAACATATTGTTGAAATTTTGTTTTATTTTGTTAAGCAGATGAATTTTGACGTTGCCTACAAACCCATAAAAGGAAACCTAACAGTTCCTATAAAATTGTTCCAATAGGTGTCATACGCTGAGTACTAATAAAGACTAGGACACAAAGTAAAACCTTGATAAAGTTCCTATGTAAGCATCACTGCTTGTGAAGTATTTGAAAACCTTCTACCTATTATTTAACAAACACAAACAGCACTTACTTTTTGTGTTCACAGTTCAAACTGTGACAGGGGTGCTGTGTACAGTGCAGACAAGTTAAAATAAAACACGGTGGCAAAGTTCCAAATTTTAGAACAAAATAATTAAAAACTCCTTAAAGAGCTTTGATGGCACTTTTTAGGATAGTTTTTATAGATGCCATCAGAACTTTGAAAAGGTAAAGAAACAACAACATTTCCATTAAGTTTGGTTGAATTATTTTGTTCTTGTTTATGAAGAAAAAAATTTATTTATTTTCCTTATTATTTCCCAACACGATGTCTTGCAGAGATATTCTGCATTCATTCTTTTTTATAAACTTTTTGCAGACCATTAACACTCCCATGTGTGATGCTAGACATCAGGGAAGCACCAAATGTTTTTTATCCAATAATGTTCAAAGCAGTTTTGGTTCAAACAAAATTCTCATTATAATATAAGTGGTCATAATGTTATGGCTGATGGGTTAAAATTAAGATTATGCCTTTTTTTTATGAGCGAACCTTTTAGAGAAAACAGACGGCACATCGGAGTCTGTCTCGACCTTATGGCTTTCTGTGACACATCATTAGTCTGCCTAATTAGATAATAATGACTCTACTTTCCATTACAGGCGGGTGCAGTACACATGGCACACAGATCTCCAGACCACCTAATCCATGCCAAGACAAGTCAGCTTGACTGACAAAGCTATTCAGAGATCTCTTGAGCTTCCACATCTCTCTCCTTTTATGTCATTGTAATTACTCATAAATTTGTTCCTTTTTTTTTTTTTTTGCATTTTCAGCTCCTGCCAGGGTCAAGCTGAAACGCTGTTCTGACAGAAAAGAGGCACACAGCTCATTTGCAATTATTGCTTGTTTAGTATCATACAACGCGTGTTCAGAGCAAAACGATGTTGCCATACAGGCTTTTTTTTTTGTACTTTAAACCTCTTGCGTGAAAATGTTACTTTTATTTTTTAGAATCAAGCACTTAACATGCATTTAACCAGACAAATCCCATTGAGATCATACAGGCCTGGGACTGAAGGCTGGTGTAAATGTTTGAAACAGAGTACCCAGTGAAAACCCATACAAGCATGAGGAGAACATGTAATTGCGCCTTAAATGTGAAAAGCAGGCTGTGCTGTATGACTTTGCCCTTATTTAGTTTTATCTTGTAGATTCTTTTACCCCTTCCTTCTTTTACCCTCTTTATCCTGACACCAAAGGAACACTTAATTTCGTTGCACTTGTAACAATGACACTACAGAGGTTTGGATTCTAAGCATGCAAACTCCTGGGGTTTGAACCAGGGATCAAACCCTGGACTTTCCCACTGTGAGATACTAGTGCTAACCGCTGATCCATCATGCTGCCAAAATTGAAGAAAATTTACATAAATCATTGTTCCCCTGCAGGTCAGCTATATTTACCAGCAGTTAATGGTAAAATATCTGCACTTTTTATATTTTAAATCATGGTTCTACAAAGTGTATAAAAATAATTTTCATTCATTTTCCCTAAAACATACCAAATGCTACCAAGCAACCATTGGTTTGGTATCTATTCCATGGACACTTTGGCACATAAAAACACTTTAGAAGCTGGGCATTGCACCACCTGAATAATAAATGACACATACAGACACTGAAGGTTTGAACCTAAGATAGAGCTTGGCAACTCACATATACAGTTCTCCTCAATAACAATGGCAGGTTTTAAACTTTATTTATAATAATCAGTCAGTTTATAAGAACAAAATTATACTGCATTGTCCCACACAGGAAGACAACCAGCTTCAGGCTTAATTGAATGTATTTGTAGATGATATCATTTATAACCGAATATATTTCCGTGTCTGCATGTCTCAGTAGGGAGACAAACGAATCTAAACAGTGACCATATTAACTATTATCTGAACTTAATAAACTTGTCTTATGTGAGAAGACAAAAAATAAATTTCATTTATTTAATGCAACTGCAGTGATAACTAGTGGTAACTGTCAAAAATAGTCTATAAAAATTCTTCAAGGATTTTTTGTTTTTAAGTGAGGGTAAGACTATTCAGACTAAAATACAGAAATGTGAAAGCTGCTGTTAATGATTCACCCTGAAAAGTGATCCACTGGAACAGGTTATAAATAATCTCTCATGTCAGTGCTGATGTATGGCAGTGCACTTAGATTGAGCATATTAAAACATGTCAGGAACCTGAGGTAATTAGTGTTTGTTACAGACAGATAAAATCTGAAATACTGAGATGACAGACTGATGAAGGTTCTGGTATTAATGTAGGTTTGAATGTTGTTGGTGGCCTTTTGGGTTCTCCAAGTTCAGTTTCTGCTCCAAATTTCTCTTTATGTAAATTAAAGATGACAGCAATTTCTTGGCTTCTAAAGTTTCTTTTTTTTTATTATTTTGAGAATTGTTAACTTCTAAATTGTTCTAACCTTCTAACATTTTCATTTGTCTTAGTGCAAACTGTGCCATATTCTGTTACAACACTGAGCTCAGGAGAAGTGGACTGAAAATGGCAGCATCAGAAGCTGGACTCCAAAGCAGGGGTAAACACTGGTCAGTAGTGCACATTAAAGTTGGCTTTAAAAAATATCCATGTCAAATGTATTTATATAGCACATTAAAAACAAGAAAAGCTGGCCAAAGTTCAGTCAGAGATTTGTATCATTAAAACTAAATAAAAATAAAATACAGAAATTATATATAAGTATATAATTATTAAAAAAAAAAAGTAAAACAAAGTTATAAAAAAGGACAAATTTCAAAACAAATTGAGCTGAAAACTTTTAGGAGAACTTCCAATTTGGAATCATATCAAACCTCTCTGTTTCAGCTTTTAAATAAAGAAAAGGAAAATAGTTTGTTGAAAGCAAAACTGCAATTTTGTTTACGCCAACATGAACACATGCTTTTGACACGTGAAAACAAAAGCAGACAACAAAGCTAATACAGGGCAAAAAAAACAAATGTTGTAAACTGTTGGTAAACACTCAGAAACTGCTCTTACTTCCTGTTGACAAACGTTGGTCAATCACAAAACATTTCATTCATGAACAATAAGAAAATGCAATAAAGCTCAAGTGATCACAGAAGCATGACTTCATCAATGCGACTGTCATGTCAAATCATTTTAGTCAGTACATAGCTGCCCTAGATGTAATGACTGTGTATGTATGACATCAAACTGCTGTAAATATTCATTAACAAATTCTAATTACCATTTCAAAGTCAGTCATAATGGTCACAGGAGAAGAGACAACAGATGCCCCGAGTCAAAATCAAAGCAAAAAATAAGAAGCTGATTTCCTGCAATGACTGTCAATTCTGCTGATAAAATGAATGTTCTGCTCCAGCAGCCATAGAGCTGTTTTTATACTTA
Organism: Cynodonichthys magdalenae; assembly: GCA_031762555.1. Taxonomy (NCBI): domain Eukaryota; kingdom Metazoa; phylum Chordata; class Actinopteri; order Cyprinodontiformes; family Rivulidae; genus Cynodonichthys; species Cynodonichthys magdalenae. The sequence continues at coordinate 20,357,318 of JARVJO010000024.1, read as the reverse complement.
ATTTGGAAGAAAAATTGTTTACCTCAGTGTCACATGGCAAACACAGAGGATAGGAAGAGGCATTATGTAATCAAATAATAAATCAAAGCCAAAGACAAGAGGAGCAGTGATCATTAGACTTGTAATTCAGACATTTCAAAAGTTATAAATCATAACAAAATACCCAAACTGACAACAAGCCATTTGACACAATGGGAAAAATATTTTGGCCAGTGTTTGTTGATTTAAATGCAAAGTAGTTAACATGATCCATAAAGCCTCAGTCAGGGTGATTAGTATATTTAATTAGTTTAAATAGCAGTAAGACTATTTGTGTTACCAAGCAGGTTCTTTGACTTGGGCAGACAACAAGTGCCATTATACAGTATAATGATGTGATGATCGTGGGTCTTATCTTCTGCTACACCAATTTAAGTTCAATATCTGTAAAATTGATGGAATTATAGCACTTTTGTGTTTGATAATCAGTTAGCCATCGTAACATTATTCAGTTAAATGTACCATCAATACTTAATTTATGAGTTTTATTTTATTCTGTTTATTAGTATATGAGGTGTTTTGCCACACACATTCACACACATTTGTTCTTATATCTTCATGGAGACTTTCTATAGTCTTACCCTGAACTCTTACCCTAAACCTAACCACCCAAATACATACCTAAACCTAACCCTAACCACCTCAGTATACCTAACTCTAAACCTAACTAATGCAGTATGTACCTAAACCTAATCTTGTCAGTGCATTCCTAACTCTAAACCTAACCACCCCAGTACAAACCTAAGCCTAAACCATCTCAGTAAATAACTAACTCTAAACCTAACCCTCAAATGGTAATACCCCCAATGGGGGCTAGGCTTTTGTCCCCATAAGGAACAGACAGACCTCACAAGGCTGTGTATACTGGGAAAATGGTCAAAAATTGTCCCCACCAGGTATAAAAACATGTACAAACATGCAAATACACTATCACCCACCTTTTAATGGCTGTGGATGAAATGAATCACTCTAGTATGAAAATTAAAACTGGAGATTATCTGGAAGCGTTGGGAAATATGAGTTTTGCCTTTACTGTTGAAGAAGAAAGTAAAAATTAATCAGCAAAACTGTCTTTTACTTATTAGTGTGGGTTGTTTAAACATTAGAACTCCAATTAGAAATTTGTCACTTCAGACCTTATTATATTTTATAAATATTGTCACTGAGCTCATTTTGAAGGACGTATTTTAATTTCATCAAAAGGTGGCTAATTTTTAGGCACTGTGTCCATTCTATCAGTATTTCTTTCATACTTATTTTACCCTGAACAGGGTCACTGGGGAGCTTTTCCAGCAGTTATCAGCCGAGGCAGGTAACACCCTGGACAGATTACTGGTCTATCACAGAGCCACACAACCGTGCATGTTCACACTCACTCCTGGGGTCTGGTCAAATAGACTTTTCTTTATCAAAAAAGTTCCAGACAGAGTATAATGACACAAAATTATCTAAAAATATTTTTTTTTTCAAAAGAGCTTCAAGGTGTTCTTATTTCCTTTTAGAGGAGGAAACACTTGACCAAGGGAAATATTTCTCCCCACAATCATTTGTAATTTCATGTTTGATGAGTTCACAGTGTGAGCCAACAGGCCAAGCAAGATTTTGTTGTTGTGATAATATTCAGGCATTTCTTGTTGTATGACTGATTTGGGTATTTAGTCAAAATACTCAAATGACATGAAACTGATTGCACTTGATCTTAAGATGTTCAAAATTCAGTTCTTTTTTCCAGTGAATTGTTTCAGGGTGGCACAGCAGTGGATTCCAGGGATTCCTCTGTCCACAGGTGTGAAGAGTAGCATTTAATTTATTAGTTTGAAAGGAAGAACATAAGAAACATGGGAAAAAGGGGAAAGAAGGACTCAGAATGACGTGTCTCCAGAGTTTCCTGCCTGTTTACTGTTGAGATTTTAGAATTCACATTTTGTTTCAAAAGGGAGGAGAGCATGGTGACGCCTGCAGAGCATGAAGCACTTTTGCTCCTGCCTCCTCTGCCTCCTTCATTCCAATTTTTGAAAACTTTTCTCTTCTGGATCCTCGGGAGATGTAATTACTGTGCAGTCAACTTGTAAGACCCATAGTTCCGAGCAATGAATCTCCCTTATCGACTTATATCAGAAGATTAGTTTTATGCAGGTGTCTTTTGAAGAAATAAAAAAAGATGCCTCCTTAAAAATCAAGCCAAAAAGACAATTAAAATAGTGTGAGGCTCTTTTGGTTTATGATGAAGTTAATTTGATCTTGTCAAAAATAAAACATTTTACAAGTTTACAAAGGCAACACAGGGTCAAGCCTCCTTGACTTTTCCATTTTCATTTTTCCCAAGTATGAGCAGAGAATTGACACAATCTCTTCAGTGGTTCTGTCAGTCAGCAGAGAACTGGTTTCATATCATTTTGGGTCTTTTCGTAGCTCATTGGTTTCAGATTTGGTTTCATAATTCTGAGTCATCGTAGAAAAAAACTGATTGTTCTGGCCTCTGCAGGGTAAACTAAAGTCAATTTCACACATTTACTGCTGAACTAAAATATTCAAGAGATGTCCATATCGGTCCAAAGCTGCTTATACTGTGTAAAGTAGAAAAAGGGGAATGATTTACTGTCAGTTTTTGTCCAAAACACAAGGAATTGTTTTAATGGTGCTTAACGGAAGGGTAAGATTAGGAAACGTAAAATTCAGACAAAAGATGTTTATAATCCTGGATAACATTGGAATATATTAAGATTTTTACTTGATGAAATACGAGCTTGTGACGGCAGAATGGATTTTGTTTTAATAATGTGGACCAGATACACTCTTGCATGCTTAGAGGGAGGCTTTCATATGTTTCCTGATCGTGCAGCTTACATAACATAATTAAGCAGTTTAAGCTGGTTTTATTTACACAAGCACTGAGCACTGAGGTGTTACAGAAAGGAAAATCCCATCAGAAACCCCCACCCCACAGCCTCTCACCCACAACACTCCCCCGTCTCCTTCAGCATATGTGGATTGATAACAAGCTAAAAAGTCTTTCTTGCATTGCTGTGCCAGTGATTGCCAGGAGGAATTGGTTTGTTCCACGGCTCTTCTCTCTCGTTAGCCTGCCAGCCTCACATCCTACTGACTGCTAAAGAAAAAAAAAACTGCAAGGAGGTTTCCACTCAGATAGTACTCAGAGGAAAAAACGGGACAGCAGTTTAAGTGTAGTGAATACACTGGGATCCTTTCCATTCTACTACTGGGCCATGTGAATTATTTAACAAAATTTGTGGAACTGCTGGTGGAGGCGGAGTATTGGAAACAAGTGACAGGAGAGGTGGAAAAAATATATAACTGAGGAAATCAAAACTTGTGTGCGGAAATCTCAAAAATGAAATGCATTATTCATGCCTAATCACTCCTGACAGTGATTGCATAAACACAGATTGTCAGTGTTGGGAATTGACGAACTTGTGACAAAAACAATAGTTTAAATGTAACGTTTCTATTAAGCTACCATCTTACATGAGCCAAAGGTGAATACATTTGGGATACTCTGATTTTTCTTTTATTACAGAGACTGAAAAGAGTGTATCACATCTCCATGATAACTCAGGTAAGTTGTCTCTGCATTGATCTCTAAAACAAACTGATAAACACAGACTGCATTGATAAATACTGGTTGACATTTTGTCACATTAAATATCCTTTCATGAAAGCTGCACTAATGAATTCTTTGCTCAAGGTTGCAGTGTTCATCAGCAAAGAAAAAATGACCAGTAGTTTGTCTTAATATTTTAGTTTAGTGTTAGAGAAGAGTCAGGCCACATCACAAATTTTTTTGTGAGAGAAAAATTGCATTTATTTTAACTTGGGAAGATGTTTGGAATTACAAATATCTGCACGACTTTGTGCAAAAAAATTTATTTGAACTTTGTTACCTTTTGAAATTAAAAGTGATGCATTCTGTGTATTTTATTGTATGGTTTTGGTATCTGAAACAACAATCAACTCAAAAACTAATTTATTTTTGGTGCCCTCAAGGTTTAAAATGATAATACTGAATGAGTGAGTCAAATTTGCAGGCAAGCTCAGCATCAAGAAAGAGAAAAATCCAGCATCTTTATATTAATCTCCTCTCAGACTTCAGATCATAGTGGGTACTCGAGGTACAGACAGTTCAGGGAAGTAGTATTTGAGATAAAAACTGACAGTTTGTTTAGTGCTACCCTGGGGTTAAACTGTTGTGTGTGAGGCTGGCTTTGTGTGTAAATATCTAGAAATGGTGTGGCCTGGCAGAAAGGATCATTATACAGTATATTGTCATCTTTTTCACACTTAATATATATAAACTGAATTAAAAGTAAGCATCTTGAGAAGAAAAATATCACTTAAACGGGTGGTGGTGGTGGGAAGTGTGCTGGTACAAAGCTCCGCCTATTTACACAAAGTTCCTCCCCAGAGCTCAGTCCCAAGCTGAGCTCCAGCCCCACAGAGCACCCCTCCCCCAAAGCATTGTTGTGAAACGGTGCTGAAGTATGATTGTCGGAAATGGTAGGAGGTTCTTAAAGAGACAGAGGCCAATTTCAAGGTGTTTAGATAGACGATGATGCAAAGTCTAATTTATTTTTGATGTATACAGCATTCACAACTGTATACAACAACTGAAAGTAACAGTTACTTGATTGTGGTACAGAATTGAACTATGTGCCTGGAAAACATGTAATACCTCCCATTAAAAATGAGCAACCACTTGGCCGGCTTACCAGTTTCCACGTGAGTCAGACTGGAATTTAAACCTTACATAAACATTAGATGCATGAAGAGCACACAGCTCATAAACTTAAAGTAAATGACACTAAAATACAAGTGTTCTTGTTAGTATAAATCTTCTTGACTCGCCTGCTAAGATGAACAAAACATGTCAAATCTATAAAAAGCCCAATGGAAACATTGTTTGGAGTCTGGATGTTTGATTATTACACTTCAACATGTAGCACCAAAGGTGTTGTAATAAAACAACTATCTGGAGCTGATATGTCAAGGTTTGAATGTCTAACATCAGTAATCTGAAAAATGTGCTGCAAGATCGAAGGGCTGGATGAGCCCTGAAAGGTAGGCAAACCTATTCGTAGCTGTGAAGGTGGCGAGATTAAAACTGTGTGAAAAACTTATGTCACATTCCAGGAAATGTGATATGTTCTGTCCTGAAACTGTTACTAAAGAAAGAAAACTGTCAAACAGGGTGGGACACACGCTGGCTTTCTCAGAACTGTATAGATGTCAATTAAAAAGATTCCTGAATTTCCTTTTCTTTCTGCTTGCACGACGCTCAGTATTCTGTGAAGAACTTCAAACTTCTTCTTGTGCACAAGGCCTGATAGGTTACCAGCCTTAATTGTTATGTATTGCTCCCGCTAAAAACTCTTTTGACATTCTTAAAAAGGTGCTTATCTTCAAACGTCAGCAGAACACAGAGGAGTCAGGAACATTTAACCTATTTATCGGAGAGGAAATTAAACAGTCATAACTGAGCAGCATGTGTCAAGGCTGCAAGGGCATGGAAGCAGGTTTTTATACCTCATAAATCAAGCACAGCTCCACAGAGAAATGTTAAGACATGTTTTGCTCTTCATTTCTACCCATTCAAATACAGCACAAAATGTTCTGTGAAAGTATAAAAGTTCAGATCAGGGCAGTGGGTTGTAAAGGTTGTAGTGGCGACAAGCAGTATGATCTGTTAATAGTTATGAGGATGTGTTAAAATCTCAAAATCTCACCACGTGCATAAACACGTACATAAGATGCTGTCTGATTGTCTTTTAGCTTGCCCAAGTTTGTTTGTTGCTTGTATTAATGCAGGTTTGTTGTTGTTCTCTGTTTAGTATCTTTTTGTTCTTCATGGGTTGCCGTAGTCTAGTAGAGCCACACGATGATGACATCATCACTGCGGTCCACACCAATAGTTATACTCCGTTCTGTACTCAGAGGTCAGAATTTTTGGCTTCTGAGTCAAAAAAATCAACAGGAAGCCCCTACTGTCAAAATTTGGAGTTGGCAACTCTGTGCAACATGACCAAACCCGAGCATGCATGATGTCATCACATCAACGGAGTGAAACTCTTACGTTTTTTTTAGCAGTTCTGTGTTGTTTACTTTATATTAAGTCAGTTGTACTTGTTGTACAGATTTGAGTTCTGCTGCAACTGGAACACAGCATAAGGTGTGGCTCGCACATGTGCGAGAATCAGTTACCTGGAGGAAACCTGAGTAAATCAGAGCAAATTTGTCCAAATTTGATTGGGATCTGAAAGAACTTGGAACAAAGGCAGATTAAATAATGTTCTCCACATAAGCTTAATGGGATGACTGAATGAATCCTATTTTCAATGAAATGGCTTGTCAAAATGCATTGACAGAAATGGAAAACTCAAAAACAAGTCTGCAGCTGACAGCATGATTAGAAATTTGTAGAAACAACAAAACAGGAGCAAATAAAAGTAAATGCTCAGTGTATTGTTGCATAATCCTGTCACAGTGGTTTAGAAAGACAATGACAGCCTCTGCTGACGATATGTTAGCATCCCCTCTGTTAGCCACTGTGCTGTATTTTGGTCATAGAGCTAGTTATTGAATATTTTCACATAGATACATGCAGTTAAGCCAACTGTTGGTAATATCAATCACGTGGTAATCCTTATGTTTTATTCTGCATATCGTTTACTTGTTAATGTGTAAGGTTAATAATGTGCAGTGTACACAACACATTGGGACAATTTACTGATAGTTGTTTCTGTTATTGTTTACAGGAAGCCACATGCACGACTAACATTCATCCGCACATTGTTTTACCTATATTGAGAGATACCTGTATCCATGTTTGAAGTCCTGCTTGTGACCTGTTTGAGATTTGATTCGATTCCTGGCCTTGAAGTGGTGTTCTGACCAACACACCAGGTTGAGAGCTGTGATAAAATATAACTAGTGCCTTACAGTCTTTACAGCACAGAGTTAGCTTCCCTGCAACATGGAAACGCAAAAATCATTCAAATATTTGTTTTGATTCATGGCAAAGTTTAAGGTTTGCATGTGGGCATTGTTCCATCAGCTAACAATTCAGCTACTCAGTGGCACTTCCTTTTAGAGGCCATCTGGGATGCTGAGCACCGAGGGGTGAGGGTGTGGTTGAAAAATAAACAGAATCCCACAGGAGGGCTTTACATACTCTTGAACAAGCCAGCAGGGGTTGGCTGTACGAAAGAAACAACCACCTCACTGCTCATTAATGGATGTAGTTTGTTTCCACTTCTTTTATGTGGTTTCCGTCAACTCCATGGGTCATCTGCCAGGTGTTTTCCAATCAATGCTTCTTCCATTCCACCCCCTTCCCATGAAGCAGTAGCATGAACAGCACCTGTAGTGTAACAGGTGGGTCAAAACTGCACGGCGAGGCTTGATGAAAAAACTGATTCGACATAAAAGAGGTCACAGATTCCACAGATCAGGTTAGACTGACTGTCTGTTTGATAAAAGTGACAGGCGAGTGTTGAATAGAGATTAGCAGAGTATCAGACAGTCGGTGCTGTCTGTGCTGATTTGACAGACGAGAGTATTTGATATTGCTTAACAGTGTCTCTGTTGCCCGGGGGAACGAGGTTTTCAACTTCACACCTACCGATTTAATTAGAACACTGTAAAACGAAACAGCATAATGTTTTATCATGAAACTAAACCTAAATCCACAGGCAAGTGCAGCTTATATGAAAGGCAGGAGTGCTCCAGTTCTGCAGGACTTTTTTTTATTTTGTGTGTGAGTGGCAGCACCAGGTAATTGAAAAGTTTCCTTTAGAAGTCATACAGAGATAATTGTCTTGGTTTGTTTCTCAATGTGAATCTTCACGTCAGTGTCTGTTCTGTGCCTATCTGTACCAAGAATGCATCAGAAAATAGTAACTTTTGGATTTGAGAATATTTGTGAAAGCAACTTGCAGTTCTTATGCATTCTGTGTGGTTTACACATAAATGATTCTCCTGACAAAAATGCTCATGTTGCTCGGCTTAAAATTTTTTTTAAAGGTTCTTTTGTTCAAATTTCTTTTTAGATGACCTAAAAAAAATTGAACAAAACATATGAAATTTTTCCTGGTGGATTTATGCAAGAGGTTATTCAGAGTCATTACAGTCCCCATGTCACATTTCTGCAATTAACTTGTTTTACAGTGAAAAATAGAAAAATAAATACTAAAGTCCATCCATCCTTTTTCTTTGCACACTTTGTTGTGCAAGGTTGCGATGGGTTGGAACAAAAGAATATCTACTTTTTTATTTTTCTCTATTATGGTGGCTAGGATATACATTTACATAGTTCAGTTCTAAACCACAGTCAAGTAACACTAGCCATGTTTCCATCAACGTTTCTTAATTCGCATTTTGAAATTTCACATCAGAAAAGCTGAATGGAAATGGCCTGATTCGAATAAACTTCCTCTAATGCGCAAAAAAGATTATTCGCTCGCTTGAGGTGGTTTTTGGTTTTTCGAAAAAGAGTTAATGCGCAAAAGGAGAGATGGAAACACATGAG
>JARVJO010000024.1:20328416-20348637 GCA_031762555.1 Cynodonichthys magdalenae | reverse complement strand
ATTATTCATTTCCTTTTTGCGAAATTTTAAAAATTCGCTCTAAATTCGAATTAAATTGGATGGAAACACGGCTTATGTTGCCTTCAGTTGTTATGTAAATGTCATATATATCAAAAGTAAATTTAATTTTGCATCATAGTCTGTCTAAATACCTTGAAATTGGCCTCTGTTTCTTCATGAACCTCCTACCGTTTCTGACACTCCCACTTCAGCACATCTTCACATCAATGCTTAGGGGGAGAGGTGCTCTGTGGAGCAGGAGTTTGGCTGCAGACTGAGCTCCAGGGAGGAGCTTTGTGTAAATAGGCGGAGCTTTGTACCAGCTCCACAAAGCAACACTGGGTATGTTCTTGATGAGGAAATGACATTATAACATGGTATAAAGCTCAAAAAACCTCCCACACCATTGTATTCTATACTATATGCACAGGTTTGCATGGTGTGAATTTCCACAGCAGCTCAGAACTATAAAATTTAGCAACTATTTTTAACCAGCTTCAAGAAAACACATTCAGTTTAATTCACTCATAATATGGTACTCATACTAAGCCATGTTTTTTGTTTTGTTTGTTTTTTCAAATAATTGAAATCAGTTAATTCTTTTATCTTTAAGCAGGACTTACTCTAAAAAATAATTTTAATTTTTAAACTTTTCTGTTTATCTGACAACTTGGTGATATCTAACTGGCGTCTTGTTGGAAATAGAAGATATTCTGCTAAAGAGATTAAAAACATAAACAACACTATTATTTTTAAGCCTTTTATCTCTGTTTCAGTTTATGCCTAAGGTTGACTGTTTTTTCATCAATTATAAAAATTCCACTTTGAAATGTTTTTTTTTCTTTGTTTTTTACTTTAAATTGTTTTAGGACAACTTTGGCTCCTTTTGATGAGTTTTGTTTTATTGTATTTTTTTTGACTTTTTGTAGTTAATATGAAGAACATTTGATCGTTTTTACATTAAAAAAAAAAAAAGAGTATGTTACTTTAAAAAATACCATGATTTCACATAAAAGCATCAGCAGATGCTGATTTGTTTTCATATTCAGTTTCCCTTTGAAAACCAACAAATTGGCCCATTGTGAGAACAAGTCATCCATTTAAGGTTGTTTTTCAACAAAGTTCTTACAAACTTCTGATAATATTCCTTTAAGAATCTACTGTAGAAGTGTTCACCCTGCAGCAGCAGCTTTTGTTTTGATGCCCAGAACCTCTGCAATCATCTGATAGAGTTTAACGAGGCGACTCTTTTAACAAGTGATATGACTCTGTGTTTGTTTTTATCTCATTTCATCTCATGAACTACAGTATCATTTAAATTATTTCTGAGGCCCACACAGTTTTAGTACGACAAGTCAGTCCTACCAGAGTACATTTTTTTTGGGTTTAGGCAGCTGTTCTTGTGTTTAATTGTTAAACACAATTAGCTGACATCCAACACCTGGTGTTCCACTAGGATAATAGCTGTCAGTTAACTTAACTGCCCATAGCTGCGATCATAAAAGGTAGAGAGTTACAAGAGGTCTCAGCGTGAGATAAATATTTGATGGAGGTTTTAATAAAAGGCTTAACAATCTGAAATATTGATAGAACAAGTCTCAATGGAACTGAACCCAGAGCTTAATGGGCGTCTATGATTAATTATTTAGCCAACTCGAGCTTCCAAAAAAAAAATAAAAAAATGAGGATAACTTTTTCACTGACCTCTTGACTCTTTGATTAATTCACAAATGCCAAATGAAGTTAAAATTTTGACAAACTGATCTATGACTTGTGTTTTTGAGTTTGTTTTTTGTTTGTTCAATTCAATTTAATTCAGTTTATTTATATAGCGCCAAGTCACAACAATTGTTGTCTCAGGGCACTGTACACAAAAAGACAATAAAAGCTAAAGAAGAAGCCAGCAGACTGAGCCGAATCTTTGCTTCGTCACAGTCTCCCATCCTGAGCTGTGTTTTTGTTTCAAAACTCAAAAACTCTTTAGGAGTATTCAGAAAATTAAAGCTATAAATGTGCCATTTTTTTAAATTGATAATTGTCCAGAAGGACAAAGTTCTATGTGGTCATTCTTTGCAGATAATTCATAAAAGACTTTTCAAATAGAAGCAAAATATTTAAAAAGCTGTAAATGTTTCTGTCACACAATGGAGAGTTACAGAGAAGTGATTATCACTGCTGTCTCACAGCAAGAAGGCCTTTGCTTCAAATTTTCAAAGGAAAAAACAAGGAGAAACTCTTCTAACATCACTTTTGGGACTGATAATACAAAAAAAAGAACAGAAACCCTTCTACAACTTGACGTTATCAAGTTAAACTGGTTTGTTTAGAGTGTTAGCGCTGCTGTTGTCTATGTGAAACCAGAGCCCTTTGCTAATGACATTTTGCTGCTCATTTGTTTTGGCAGCTAAGTGTGAATCTGTTTTCAATTCTCTGGGTGCCGTGGTATTTAGGTCCGACTTTCATTCATCTTGTCTGATTGTTTGTATTTTCTCCAATTCACACATTCCACGAGAGAATCCCAAATGCCAATCCACCCCAGCGATTAAAATTCACAAGCACACATTCCATTATTGGGCCTTCTAGATGATGTCAACATAATCAATAAAGCCATTACTGTTCAATTAGCCTCAATCATAGTGAGTTTATTGGATTAACACTGCAATAATATGCCTCAATGAAATCAAGCAATCCCCTCTGAAAGTCAAGGGATGTGGCTGTCTGCTCCAATACGTTTCAATCTGCTCTTTAGCATCCCTCTGACATCTGTAACATCTCAGCGCGTCTGTGCTTTAATATGACCTCCTGCAGAGTTCCTCCCTTCTCCTGCTATAGTATTCAATCAATCTGGACTGAACACCAGCCCTTTCCATCACCAAAAATACTAACAAGGTTTCAGCAGACTTGTTTAAAAGGGAATGTACGTCAGAAGGTGAACACATTCCACTTTGATCACAGCATCTGTGCTGCATCACTTCTGTTCCTTCTTATGTCATGGGAACGACCAAATACTTTCCCTCAAAGCTTCGAAACCAGGACGGTGTGTTCTCCTTGTTTACTCACCATGGTTCCCTGTGGTATAAAAAGGACTGTTGGTTAATTTTCAATTTCATCCTTTGAAACACATCGCTAAAAGTCGGTTTCCTAATTAACCCTGTTGCCTACGCTTATTGGGACAAGAGGCAGCCTGAAACAGCACAAGCCTCCAAAGTGTTGGCTGCGTTACTAAGACTTACTTCCATAACCTGAAGCCTTCCCAGTGCCACTCACCAGAGGCAAACACATATATTCTTTAGAAAAGCAATAAAAAAGAAAAGAAAACACAAACACTTTTCTTATTTTTCTGCTGAAAGAAAAAAAATTGTATAAAAATGCAACAAAGTTACTTCAGTCAATGATCTCTTTGCTTTATCTGCATGAGTAAGAATTTTTCTTTCTTCAGTCCTCCTGCTGAGAATTGGCCCTCTTTATTCCCCTCAATCCTCATTCACATCTGACAGCAGGAATAACGTCTGAATGTGGCTGCATGTCTGCTGTGTAAAAGGAAAATAAAAGCCACATCCGCCCTCAAACCTTGAACAGAAGATCTTGTTATCTTCTGTTTGGGAACTCAGCTTGGTAAGAGGAGTTCTACAGTAATCAAGCAGCCAGATTCCATTAATTTTGTGTTTTGACAGGTGTGATAAAAACAGCTTGTTGTCACGGCACCTAAATCCATCATAAAATTGTGTAAGACAATCTATGACATTTTGTCCTTGGTGTCAGCACCCTGTAGTGCAAGGATAATTTCATCAGTCACCTACTCTGCATCACATTTCTCAGTTAAAAGCTGCTCTGTTGAAAATGGTACAGGAAGTGGCAGCAAAAGTTAATTAATATAATAATATATATAATAGTCAAGACTTAATCCATTACTAAAGAAGATGATTGTTGGCTGATGTTCGGTGTGTCTGTAAATATATTTCATTCGTCATCCGTGTATTTTCCCATACTCTGATGAGATAGCTGTGCATTTGACCCATCACATGTGAGAAACACTCAGCAGCAGGCAGCTATTTAAGAAGTGAAATAAACAGATTGGAATGGATAACTGGATAGAAAAATTTCAAAGTTCATAAAATCCTAAAATCACATTACATCCTTGTCTTTCACAACTCTTAAACTCAATAGAATTTTTTTTTTTTTTTTTACCTGCAAAAACTATATGAAAGTTGATGCCATTTTAACTGGTATTAGATTATTGGTATACAAAAGAAACTGGGGGTACTATCTAAGAAACAAGTGTTATTTACCTCAGCATGTGCGACAGAGAAAAAGGATGTTTGCTGATATAGCTTCTGATCTCGTCACAGTTGTGTAATAGTTGAAATATAAAAGACAAGTTTAAAGAAAATGGGTGTATATGGAAGACTGAGTGGTACATCCTGTAAAAAGACAGGATACTATAGTAATCTAATGGTTGCAGGTTCAATCCCAGGTGGCATCTTACTACTTTTAGATTTAAAAAGGGAAGAAAACCAATCTACTGAAACCATAGGGAGCAGGCCTTGACCCTGTGACCAGTTGATCCACAGTTTATTTCTCACACCTTTTGAGCTATCACTCAATACAAAAAGTTAGGTTCTTTGTGGACATTTCTCTTTTAAAATACACCATTTTAAACCACGGTTAATAGACTGAATAATGATCTATTATGTTGGTTGGATTACAGGAGCAGCTGGGATGAATCCCACATTCTGTTACAGGATAAAACCTGAACTCAGTCATTGGACTGTGAATGTTTTTGTCTCATACATTAGGTGCTCTGTGACCACAGGAACTTTTTCATAAAACTTGTGCCTTTTATAGATTAGATTTTTACTTGTATCAAGAAAAGATTACACCTCAGCATTTTTGTGTTCATTGTGCATGGAAAAAGAGGAACAAACTTTGAAGATGTGAACACCTTCAGGATAGAGAATGTGTTTCTGTGGGACTTTCCTGGGTAAATTAATAATAAACCTTTTGTTATGATGAATGTTTGTGTTTTCATTACTTTTGATATATCTGGTTGTTTATTATTTAAGCAATCTTCAACTGTATTTCAACTCACAGTCTAACAGAAATATAAACCTGTATAAACTGAATAATTACTGCAGCAAAATAAATCAAACAGTCATGAACTCTGTTTTTTTTATTTTAACAAAGAAAAGGCTTAATTTAATTTAAAAACACAAAGATCTGTATTTTAAAATGGATTTTAACAGATTGGTATTGGTCTCATTTGTTTTGATTGTAACCACAAAGAGCTCATAAGTTGCTTACAAATACACTTTTATTTACTATATCATTTTTTAATAATTTTAAGAACTACAAATCAAACATTTCAGCTAAATAAATAGATTTGATTCATTTTTGGCTGAGTGACTGCAATTTACTTAACTACTTTAAATGAACCACAACACCATCAATGTTCCATCAAAACAAAAACATGCACATCTATAGCAGAAATAGATTAAAACACTGCTGGATTTTTTTTTTATTTTTTTATTACTTTTATCCATTTTTGTTTGTTTGAAACAAACACATCAATGTGTAATAATGTCCTTGTTCATCGCAACAAAGCTGCTGTTTTTCTCAGGTACCATCAGTGGAAGCTGAGCATCTTTGAGATGAAGGGAAAAAAAGAGGGGGAGCCCTGGGAGACAGTGAGGAATATTGAGTGACACTTTCACAGATATGGATCAAATCCTGAGAGATGTGGGTTCCAGCTGAGTGACAACTGACACCTGAACACAACCCAGGTGCTGCAACAAACAAACAAAAAAAACTAAAAAATACCTGACACACCACAAAAGATGAGTTAATATTCACTCAGCAGCTGCACTTGAGCCTTCCAGCCTGTTTTTCTTTATATCTAACAGTATGGAAACGAGCTGAGTGTTTGTGAGTGGAGGCAGATTATTGATTCCATGTGGATATAAATAAATTATCTGAATGTCAGCTCTGTTGGTTTAGTCTGTGTCAGGATAAGAGATGTGTAAGTGGTGTTGCGAGACAGTGCTCCCAGGAAAACGACAGCATCAATCACTTGTTCAACGACCATGATCCTTCCATAACTATAAAGAAGAGCCTTTCCTACCTGAAAGGGATCTTGTTGCGGAGTAGTGTTGGATGTGTCAAAGGAGTTGAATTAAGCACTATTGCATTTCAGGGAAGCTAAAAAAAATAGTAAAGGTGCAAAGTTTATCTCTGCAGCCAACACTACTGTTTGAAATTAAAAACTCAATATTGTATTTTAACCACAAATAACATTTTTAACCTGAATTTTTTGTTGCTAACCTTTGTTAGAAATATTACATCTGGTTCAGCTACATCAGCATCAATCTTTTTTGCCTTTGGTTTGGGATACGTTTCAGTTTAATCAGCACTTTGAGGCAACACGTAATTGGTACTTTGTGGTGTTCACCCCAACTGGGACACACTTGATTACTTGGAGAAATGTTGCTGTGTCAATAGGTGGATGTTTTCCCAAAAGCTTTAACCTTAAAATGTGACATAGTCTTATTAGGAAAGAGACCTCAAATCAATAAAGTTAGTGTTGTGAAAGGTTCAGGGAAAACATTTGTTTTTTGTGTAAGAAAACACACATTGAAGGTTGTTTAACTGAGTTGTTTCAGACACAGAAATGAAGTAATTATTGCAATTATTGTAATGCACTGAAGCTTAGAAGAAACAACAATTTTGCTTTACTTAAAAAATACATTTGTTGTGTTGTCAAAGTAAAATGTTTAACCGTTTAAATAATCAGCAGCTTCTTTAGAATTGCCTAAAACTAAAAATCCTTCCTTGTGTGTCGTTTCATCTCTGCCACATAACTTGTAAGTCACAGACAACATGTGACTAATTTCTGCCAAAGCTGACTTGGAATGTCACAGTCAAAGTCAACCATCCAAATCTGGATGATCCACGGCTCGCTGCAGACACCACAGAAATCCAATCCGAATCCAATTTGGCCTGTGATTGATTACCATGTTCGCCCTTTAATGAGAGGGGCAGCTAGGCTAATAACTGATGTAGATACACAGGAACGATTTCCTTCAGCTTCCATGTAAACATGCAATTGACCTTTCCTAGATGTATAAGTAGCTGTTAGTGGATTGTAAAAAAAAAAAAAATGTGAACATGATCTGTCGATTCATCCTCCAAGCCTGGAAGTGTTTCAACATGATTTTAGACATTTGTCCTGCAAAATAGCCTTCGTACACAAACCAGTTGGACTCCTTTGGAATATTCAAGTCAAAGGCAACAATAAAACAGTATTTAATCGTATCTTGAAACTTTCTTTTTAAACAAATGATCTCACTTGATGATAATTTCATAGGTGAGCTGTGGTCAGAGTTGTAAAGTAACTAAGTACAAATACTTTGTTAATGTACTTAAATAGAAAATTTGATTATCTGTACTTGAGTAATTATCTTTCAGCCTACTTTTTACTTCGACTCCGTACATTTTTACACATTTATCTGTACTTTCTACTCCTTGTGTTTTTGAAAAAGGTAAGAAGCAGAAAATCATTACTTCTATTTTTTTCATTTTGGCTTGTTATTGTTTAAAAAAAAATAAACTATCCAGATAAATGTAGTGAATTTACTGTACTTGTGGTTGGATGAGAAGTTTATATCATTATGATACTCTATTAGTTAGTTTTTGTTAGCAGAACATAGACTAGTATGAAGATATCTGTGGCACTGAAACAGACTATCCATCCATTATCTTTTACCTGTTTCACCTTTTCAGGGTCATGGGGGTCATTGGTGCTCATGTCCTGCAGTCACTGTGTGAAGGGTAGACTAGTGCATCCTGAATGTTTTAACATTAACACTTTAATAGGACATTTTAGACATTTTGGCCTTTAGAAAAATGTTTTTTTTGGGGAGGTCACCTCCCAATAAAAGTAATTTCAAAAAATGTAACCGTTCACTTTTACTCAATACATTTACTTTCAATACTTAGCTACATTTTAGGTCAGACATTTACTTTTGGTACCTAAGTACAAAAATATTAGATACTTTTTTACTCAAGTAATATTCTTAGAGGAGACTTTAACTTTTACCAAAGTCATTTTATAGCAAGATGCTTGTACTTTTACTCAAGTATCACTTTAAGATACTTTATACAAGACTGACTGTGGGAAAACAACCAATGTGAGATGATCTGACATCTTCATTGGAATTTTTATAAGTAAATATTTTGGAGGAAAAACTGCATCCAATTTGGTCTTTCTGGTATACAATTTGTGCAATGTGGACACAGGAACCAAAAAAGAAACAGCAGACCTGAAAGCACAGAACTCATGTTAGTACCAAAACAAAAAACTCATAAAAATGCATATGACTAAGGTAAGTTTTTATTTTCCAACTCAAGAAAGGGAGTTAAAGTGTATCTTTGTTAGATATTTTTATCATCAGCAAAAAACTGTGAATGCCTTTTGGTCTATTCAGTGTGTGTCCTGCCTGTCTCCCTATGAATTCTGGAGATATGAACAACTCTCCACGACTCCAAACATGATCAAACTGATATGTTTGCATAAATTTTTTGTAGCTTAAATTTGTAGAGAAAAACTGTTATTTTTAGTGGAAAATGTTCTGTAAAAATATCAATTGTTACTAATACTACCACTGTGGTAGACATATTTGGAAAAAATTCTATTTGATTTTTCTGTATAATAAAGCATGTGATATAAACATGGAGTGCTGAGGGATAAATCCGCTACATGCATGTTGAAGAACATTCATTTATGTAGACCCTCCACTGATGTCAGGTGGACTGACAGAAGATGAATGCAAAGAATTTCTGGGGCCATCGTACCCAGCAGCTTCGAAGTGGCGGCGCATCAAAAGAAGAAGCGGGGCTTTTTTATACAGACAGGAGGATAGCAGGATAAGATTTGACTCCGACAGTTTGCCATGATGCGCTTTTGTAGATTACTCTTTGGTCTTTCCCGGGCGACACCACACAGAAGGCAAGCAGCAGACGAGCTGACAGAACACACATCAGGGAATCTCTCCATGCTAGCTAAAAGGAACAGCAGAAGTCAAAACAAAGGTTGTGTGCTGCCGGGCATGTAACGCAGGGTAAATGCACTGCTGACAGAAAGCCTTGTGTTGGAAACTGTGATAAGATTTTGATGTAAAGCAAGTCCACATGGTGTAATGGACAGGACAAAACAGTAAAACTGTGGTTGGTAAGCCAATCGGTCAAGTTGCAGCTTACATCCACATCTGCCCTGACAGATAAATTACGATTCTGTGCAAATGTTTTAGGTAGGTGCGGACAAACAACGGTGTTCCCAGCATGGAGGACAGAGTTACTCCTGAGCAAAAATCCAACTCCATTTGCAGAAATGCAGCTCCAAACTAAAAACAACACTGTGTTTTACTTTCACCTGCAGACACTCATTATTGTTCTGCTCCTCTGCCCTTTGGCAAACAAACTGCCTTCTGCTACAGCCAAATAGTTTACATTTTGACTTATGAATCCAGAACACCTGCTGCCTTTTTTGCTGTTTATTACTGCATTTTTCAGGATTTGGATCATTTTCCATTTCATTGTTCTTTTGCTCTTGTTTTCATGTTTTGTGTTTGTTTCTCTCTGCTGGTTGTACTTTCTGTGTTCCTCATGCCTGGTTTCAACACACCTGATGTTTGTTAGCATTAGCTCTTTTACATACATCAACAGTAATCATAAAAAGAATGTATTTTATGAATGGATGCGCAAAATTGATATTTTTTTAAGGTCAATAATTTCCTATTTTGCAGAAAATTCAACATATTTGCTACTTTGTGTTTGCCTCATGGTCAGGTTGTTGCGCACACATCTCTGTAGGCATTTTAGATTTTTGTAGAGACTCATCGTTAAAAAAAAAAAGTAATTTATTGTTTGTTTGTTTTACCCTATAAAAACAAAAGGCCTGTGTTTTAATTATCAAAACGGCCAGCGTGTGTCAGTTTGTGCCTGAGTTTGCACAACTGTGTTCCAGATTTCATCCTTCGGGCAGCAAAAAAGATTTAAAAGAATAAGTAGGGGGTAGCTTAAAGGAAAACTTTGAGATATTTACCCCATTTTTAACTTTTCTCTCTAATCATTGCATATAGATACAGATGTTTCCTTTAATTTGCGTAAGTAGAAGTTTGGTCAGATGACCTGAAAAATTGAAAATATAGCTCAAACTTATTGAACAGTTCTTTTTTTTTTCATCATTTTACTTTTGACTCATGTTTAATCAGACTAAGAAAACTAATACAGAACACCTGCATATATAAGACTCTGACAACCTGTTTAAATATGTTTTAAATGTCATAAAACCTATTTTTGTTACATTAGTAGTGTTTATTTTTATCTGCTTGTTTATGGTGGTTAAATTGCAATACGTTACAGCACAGACGCTGACAAATATCAATAAGCAATAACACTCTTTCATGAACAAATAAAGTCAATGCAGAAATTGGAATATGAGCACATTAGCTTTGATCAATTGTGTCTAATGGCATCATGCAGCAGATGTATAAAAAAAACTCAGGGTGGTTTGGAGAAACTATTTCTACATCATTACACTAAAGTTCAAACCTAACATTTTTATTGTGAAGCAAATGCAGCTGTGTGCTAAAATATTCAACATGTCGACTAAATGTAACTGACATGTTTTCACAATCTGACCTCTCTGTGCTGCACTCACCGTTCTCCACCCACAAGCATCCATCTCCATTTGTCTCAGGGGATCCCATGCTCACCAGCCTCCAATCTGCAAATAAGCCTGCTTAATTACACCTAAATGTTGGCTCCTCTCAGATCCATAAATTACATTCCATAACACCATCTACAATTGATTAAGTTATAGCTCATGTGAAAGATATTACCTGCCTAAACAGAAGCAACAAGCTCAAAAGACTGAGGTCACCTTTGCCCACCAGTAAAAGATGGATGGCTTCAAAAGGCCACAATCGATTTGTATCTGACACAAGCTGCAAATAAAGCTAAAGCCTGGCTGTTCTGCTGCTATGCAAAATAAAAAAAAAAATCCTGATATGAAGTTATCTGAATGCATCTGCTGCAGAGCATAGTGAAGTAGGAAGAACATTATTCAAACTATGGGAAAGTAAACTGTTTTTTCAGATCATGATGTTATTAAGAAATGGCAACTGATCAAAACAGTGGCAACAAAAACCTTTAGAATTACTAAGAAGAGAGAAATCAAAACTCTGTTTAAAGACAACAGCCCTTTCAAGGAATTGATCAAACAGTGGAGAGGTGTTAGAAGACTGTTACCTAAAAGATAATTGAAGAACTTCTACTTGGCCATTGAAAGCATCCAAGCTGTGATATTGTTAAAAAAAGAGTGCTAATAGGATAGGAATTTTCAATTTTAACCATTTCTCGTGTTTCTGTGGGGGGAGAAATGAAGACAATGCTTTGAAGCACTTTGTGGATAGAATTTTCTTCATTTAATCTTGGACAAAAACCTGATAGATTAACTGTTGACTAAACACCTCTTTGTGTGCAATTTAAATTATGGAAGGGGCCAGAGGGCCTCATAGTGCTGCACACGTACTCAAATGTAATCAAACAAAAATGTTTGTATTTATGTATATATGTGTGTGTGTGTGGGTGTGTGTGTTTATTAAACCAACATACAGTACAGTAACTTAACATATTTCCTGCTCAAATGCATGAATTTTTACGACACGGGGCTTATGAGCAGGTGCGTGGCAGGTGGTCCGTGTACATTCAGGAAGTTTTTTTTGTTTTGTTTTGGTTCAATAAATGAAAAAACAAGTGCTTTTTAGTTTTTTTCATTTTTTTGTTTGAAAGGAAGAAACGAACTGCCTGAATGTACACGGACCGGAGTCTGGCAGTCATCTTTGAGTTTGAGCAAAATGTGTCCACAGATTGACAGGCAGCTTTCTGAGCTGTGGGTTTCTTGTGTGAATCACTTTTACAGTTTTGCTTCACGTTGCATTCCCTTACGTGAAAATAAATTAAAAATGACTTTAGCAAATTTCTTTCTGAAAAATCATCTTTCACCAACCCCACCCACTTTCTAGTCTACGTTTTGCTGCATTTTCGTTTCTTTGACACAATTTCCATTACATTCTGCATAAATCAAATCCACTCCAACACTGAAATATCATTTTGTCTGGAATTTTAACACAACTCGTATATATATCTATATATATATTGTGCTAGGTTTGGGATCATCTGTGATACTTATTTTCCCTTCAAAAGCAGTAACTTAACCAGCCAGATTCAGGATTCGAGTTCAGTTTAGCTGAATCTGCATGAAAGAAAATGCAGCGCAGCTCCACAGAAGCTCCACAGCTGGTATATTAGGCAAAACCTATAAAACAGATAGGGCAGTCAAGCATCACCGTATGGAAACAGCCCACAGAAAAACAAAGTTGAGCGGTGGTGATAAGGTAATGTGCTTCTGGCTGCTGTTCCTCAGTTCTGCCCTCCAGTCCAAACCTAGCCTTCCACTCCTTCATCTGATTGTATATTTGTGTCAGAGACAAACAGGCACTTGTGCTGCTTTCAGAGCTGACTGTGTTTTGGGGGGAATGTTATTGTGTGTCTTTTATGAGATTGCAGCTTCCAGCCCTTCTGCTACAATACTCTCTGAGTAGAAATAATTTAATTTGCTGAGACTTTTCCACACTGAACATTATCTCTGTGAACAACACTTGAGCAATCACACAGTAATTTTATTTAGGCTATTTAAAGAGATTAAGAAAACGATGTCTAGTAAGAAACATAATAAATGGGAGGCTCCACGTACTGATGTGGACGTCTCGCAGCATCACGCTTAATTTGCGTCACTCAGGAAAGTTGGTGGCGATTTCTGCTTCTCCACCCATTTCTAATGCCTCAAGAGGAGGGCGGTAATCACTGCAATTATGTTCTAATTAAGGCTTTGCTTGGTGATGCCTTAATGGACCACACAATACCGACAAATTAATTCATCCCGAGATAATAAATCTGATTTGACAAAGAACAGAATAATTAACCTCACGACCTGATGACAGCATCCAGTGGAGTGTGAGATGCAGGGACTCGTGGTTGCTGAGGAGGGGGGGCTCTTTTTAACATGTTTTTTACAACGTGTACAGAAAACTTTTATTTCAAAAGTGTTTTAATTGATATATTTTTAATACATTTTGTTCTTGATTGAGGCTAACTTTGATGCTACAGTTTTAAAGGGGTCTTGATTAAAGGTTCTCATTAGACTTTGGCTGCTTTTTCCACTTTTTTTTATTTCGTTCTTGAACTCGACCAGGACTGCATATTGTGCAGTGGACAGAAAGTTTTTAAAAAAGTTGGCAAAGTCTGATGGAAAGTTTCAAAGACTCCAAAAAGATTTGGCTCCTCTGAAGCAAAGTACAAAGCAAACGAGAAACGGTTTAACACGTTATATTTTCTACCTTAGCTAAATACTCACAGATTGATGGCAACGTTCTCACTTTGTCTGCTTCTTTTTTAACAGACTTGCCACACTGCTGCTGTCGCTCTTTCTCCACCTACATGTTTACACCACAGATAACCTTTTTTTTTTTCTGAAGGCTGTTAAACACCAGTCTGGGAAATACAGGAAATTGCTAGCTGTTGCAAAAGCTGAAAATGCAGGTTGAGAGGAAATGAGTACATGATAAATGTAAATTACAACACCTACACCACTGAAACACAAAGTTGGAAATCAGACAGGGCAGGGCTGATGTGGCGCAGCGTTCGACAACCTGAACAACTTTACTCCTTTACCTGGAACTAATAAACTGAATAAAGAAGAATCTCTTAAATGGTTTTAAAATTTTGGTTGCCATGTATGTATTTGTGTATGAATGTAACAAAATAAAAGTAAAAGTTACAATTGAAAAACAGAAGCACTTCCTCCTCAAACAAAGATTAAGTACTATACTGAAGTAAATGTACTTAGTTTCTATGCACTGGACTTATCATTATTACAGCTAAGGTCAAACTAAGGTGATAACCAAACATATATACTGCATGCACATTCACAAATTGAAAAAATAAAAAAATCAGCTTATCCAGTTCAATTTTAAAGATGGTTTAGATTTTTGTTTTTTACAAATAAAATAATACTCCCTTAGGATTTTAGAATTCTTATCCTCTTTGAGATTTCTTCAGACTAGCTTATTTCACAAAACAAAAAATAGAAGTAAAATACACTTCATGATCTTTTTAATGAACTAAGTTATGTAAATAAGTATATACTGTTTATAATGGCTGGAACAGTACATGACTCACAGACCCAACAGTCACTTTGATTTTAATTTGCCAGTGTGGGTCTGAGTTGCTGATCTTACTAATGTGATTTTTGCAATTATATTATTCCAAACACACAGTAAGCTAAAACAGGAATCTCTCCTATACGATGGCAGCATTTTGCCACGATGTAACGGTAACTTAAAGCCTTGCAGATGTAATCCAGTCGCAAAGTAACGTTCTACTTTCTGTCAAAGCGAACGTGTTCTGCACTCACACTAATATTCATTCTCAATAATTCAATTTGCTCCAGGGGGGGTGTTGCTGGAGGAATGATCTACAATGTGGCCCATATTGGGAATAGCACTTAGACCTCATACTAGATATTGTTTGTTTGGTGCATAGTCAATAAGGTGGCAGCTCTATCTCTGTGATTGATAAGGTCTTCCACACAGACTCCAGCTTTCCATTAGAGGAAAATACTTCTTTCTGATTTATGGTGTCATGCAAGCTTCTCATTTCCTCATAATCCTTTGTTTTTTTAACCATGTTTACAGCTAAAGCCCACCTCTTCCCTCATGAGAAGTTCTTTTAAATCATCTCTATTCTTGATTATTTTTTTTTCTCCTTCAACACTTCTTTGTTAAATATTTCAAAGGTCAGAAGCTGCTGTGCAGCAAGGGGGGAAATTAAGCTTTGTTTTTTTTTCTTATTTAATTTATTTTACTTGTTTGTGCCAAGCAGGCCTTGCTATATCGGGTGGGTTTGTGTGGTCATGGGCTGCACATTCTGCCTGGCAGACAACCACAAGGGACACCAGTGAACAGCTGTTACTGGAGAAATGGGAGTTTCTAGCAAAGAGCTGCCACAGCCACTATGTGTTTGTGTGAAAGAATGTATGTCTACTCAGTCATTTAACAGCCAAGAGGCCATATGGACACTCATATTTATATTTTTTTCCCTCGGAAAAGAGCAATTTTTGCTCCCATCAGCAATTTCTTTAACAATTTCAGCTAATAGCTGGCTTTCTGAGTCACTAAAATATGATTGTCAAAAAACATGTAGTTAAAAGCAGATCTTCTGATATAGGTAAATGGTTTTAAAGTTTATTTTTGTGTTCCCTCAAGCGTGGAGTGTCTTTAACCAAACCCTTATCCACAAATCAAAAAATCTGCATCAAGTTATTTGTAGAATGAAACCTGTTTGTATGGAAGTGTGAAGCAAGCCAGAAACAACAAATGTCTTATTCTGCTGGTGTATGCTTTCATTGATATTTCTATTTTGTTGTGCACATTTTTGATTGTAAATGATGTGCAGTGATGCAAACAGTATACTCCCAGTGAAAGGAAACTATACTCCCTGATGCAGACAGGATTAGTAAGCAAAAGGAAGCTAGGCTAATTAAATTCTCTGGTCTAGTAGTTCAGATGTTTTTTGTAGTCAAAGAGCTGCAAATACTTGACTTATGGCAGTGGTCATTTAAAGATGGGAGGCCCTCTGTGGCCCTCAAACAACTACAGTATATTTCTTTATATCCCACCCCAAGTGTTCTACCCACACAATATATTGAGAAGAAACTGTCTGATCTGCAGTAGCCTGATGGACTCAACCCATCACTGACTGCACAGTTACTGTACATTTCAATTTGGACCTTGTCTTTGATCTTTCTGAGGTGGAAGAAACTAGTTGGTCTAACTCAGAGTGACATTTACTGGCTTGAGAAAAGCCAACACTCGGCATGTGGTGATGACACACTTCAAACAAACATCTATACTCAGGACTCTGGGCACCAAGACAAATCTGTTGAGTTGTAGGGCTGTTTCTTGGAGTCATGATTGGAAGAAGTTACCTCACAGTTTAAGAATAAAAGATGTGTCATTTTCTTTTTAGGCTGAGCCACTTGTTTATTCTCTGAAGCAACTTATAGGCTAGCTCTAAATACTTGCACTTACACCCTACGCCCATCTATGAAGTATGTACTCAGTTGAATTGCACATAAGGGCTCGAGTGCGCAGGTTACAAGCGTGCAAAAATAGGTGAATTGGGACAGTACGGGTTATGTCATCGACTTGCACCTCTGCGTCATAACTGCAGCATCCAAAATGGCGGGACCGGACGCTGTTTTGGCATTTGTACTGCTAAAAATGATACATCTGACAAGCAGTCACTCTTGGGAGAAGAAAGCACATTAACCAAAGGAGGCTTACACACCAGAGTATTAGACTTTTTCTTAGATTTAATTGGCTGCTGACAGACTAATTTAAATGTATTACCTCCACCACTAGACTGGAAGGGGATCGGTTGACGTTACCATATTTCTACCTTTCAATTCTAAACATCCCATACAGCGATGAATTGTGGGTAAAACATTTTTAGTGTGGATCAAGACTGCAAAGAGGGCGGGGTGAATTGGGGCAAACACACACTTGAACCCTTCAGTGGGAAACCACATTTGAAGGGTGGAAGTGTGAGTATTGGGACAGAGCTTTAATCATCATAAGTGCATCAGTTAATGAGAGACTTAATGTTTTCTCAAAGTGTTCTTACTTTCAGACTATCTGTGTTTTTCAATATTTGATTTTCTGTAACTTTTCCATCATAATCGAATGGTTTTTTTTTGGCACCACAGAAAAACACCAACCGAAGGGCGTGTTAGGAACAGGGAAGAGTCCATGTTTCATCCACTCACAAAGAGAGATATCAAACATAGTTGGAAAGCACTGGCCTTGTCCCCAGGGCAGAGTGTTGTGGCGTGCTAATGGATTTTGCAACAAGGGTGCATCTCTTGGTGGTCTGAGGATACAATTATGCCAGTAATGGCAGTGTCAGTGCAAAATGAAAACATCAGCAGGAGCAAAAATGATCGTATACAAGATCCCAGCAGTATGACGGGTTTAATCGTGTGTTTCTAATGCTAACTTCAAAAAGCATTTTATGTACACAGCCAGAGACATGCTGCATTGTCCTGATTATAAATACATATTATTTCAAGATCACAATTTCTATTTCATGACTTAATGTTTTGTTAACAATTATGACAAAGTAGGTGTACAAGAAAATTATATTTTGATGTGTTGAAAGTCTATAATTGATGCAACAAGCTATTTTTCTAATCAGGATACACTGAATCTTTTGAGCAGAAGGCTTTTATTGTAGACCGCCCTGTCAGATGATGACTTTCACAGCATTCATTTCTTGTAGAAACTGATGCACTTTGAGACAGACAAAGAGGGGAATTGTAATCATTTTTTAAAATATATTTCTAAAAAGGATTAATTCAGACAGCTTTTAGGGTAATGGGTTTTTATGTAAAACTGATGAAAGTGAAATAGCATGATGTTTTAAAAGATGAGCAGCTTGAGGTGCAAATCTCACCTTCAAATATGTACAAACCGTGTTAACGAGGGAGATTGTTTTAACAGCCAGATTGGGGAATTTTACATTGCAAATCACTTTTGAAGACGGAATATAATTATTTTTGGTCAAATTACATATAGAATGCAAAAAAATAAAATGAAAGTAAGGGGATCAACAGTTGTTTAAAAAGTTGATTTTTTTTATTTCAGGACAATAAAAAAAACTATTCATGTTTTTTTGTTTTTTAGTCTTGCTTTCTTTTATATTTTAAGCAAATGACTAAAATCCATACAGAATGGGAGACATGGAATGAGTTTGGTGTCACTTATTAATCCATTATTTCATCATTTGTCATTTTATTTCCTCAGCCAATATCACTCCTGCTTCCACTGAACCTGTTCCTTCTATTTGACCTACTTTCTTTTATTAGATTTAAAAGTAAAATCATTAAATTAACCTCACCTGTACATCACTGCAACAATCGTTGCTTCCCAAAATGTTGTTGAACCATTTCATCAAGTGAATGAAACGTTTCATCTGCTGAAGGCAACTGAGGATAGAGGAGCCACCAAATGACCTCAAGGGCAGCTGGAAAACACTATAAGGTGTTGCTCACAGCTGCTTGAGTTCGCTCCAGACTTGATAAATGTAATGAGAAAGCAGATAAGATTCTGTGATTTGGAACAAAAAAAAAAGATCAACTGTTACAACTTGAACAGAAAAACGACTGGTTCTTTCTAGGAGGTGGAGTGCACGTTTAATGTTTTCTTTATCTACTTGTACCTCCTAATGATGAAATAATACAGTGCAGAAAGACACAAAAGTCTAGTTTTTAAAAGCGGTTTGTGACAGACTCGTATTAAATACTTGATGAAAATAAAAGTAAAATAAAAATACCAAAAATTAAAATTACTTTGGTAAAAATTAAGTCCAGTAATTTCAATAGAAAAAGTACTTAAGTAAAACTTGTTAATTTATAATAATCAGGAAAGTAAAAGTACTTTTACACTCTAAGAAATGAAGTGTTGAATTTACTTCAATAAGTTTTGTCAGCTGGTTCTACATTTTCTTTAAAAGAAACTTAATTCACTGAATATTTTAGAGTGAGTAAACAACTCTGGTTATATTTAAATGTGTAGCATGTAACGAGATGTTACATTTTTACATTTTTAAAGTAAAGAAGCAAAAGTGTCACTTTAATGTTTTGAATGTAACGATTTAAAGAAAATACTTGGTGAAATTACAAATCCTCAAAATGTACTGTAACAAAGTAAATGTTACTATATATGTCTAGTTTGTGAGTAAACAGTATTGTGTGAATGCAGAAGAAGCTGAGTTGCTTGTCAAAATGTCAGAAATACAAAATGTGGTTTCAAAGGCAATTCAGATGCAAATCCTTTTTTGGAACAATAGTGGGTTACATATACACTGTTATTTGGTCTATTTAAAACTGGCCAATTTCATGACAGAAAAATTGCCTTGGCAAATATAGTTTACTGTTTTACTTTTGTACGAATGATTTTAAAATGACTTCCACCTGAATGAGACGGCCCGGTCTGACAGCCTCACCACAACGCGTACAATTACTGTCAAAGATGCAGGGAAACTTGCGCACAGTGCTGGAACACAAACTGTTCTTAGCTTCATGTTCTGGTTGGAAAGCAGCAACGAAGAGGCAACATGAGCACTCACAAAGCAAACGTGTGCACGGAATTTCAATTTTAGGTTTGTTCCATGAATGTACCAGTAAATTTAAAAAGTGTATTTAAGCCAAAGTGCACTGCCACGAGCAATATGTGCGTGGAGATTTATAGTCATTAATCAAAAGCTGTTTTTTAGTTTAAGAGCGGGATTTCTTATTTTCACAACCAGATCTTGCAGCGTTTTCCCTCAAACCTTTGCTCTCAGGTTAAAAAAATAAATAAATCATATGTGTTTGTAAATTTACTCTGCTTGCTGTCTAAACCGTGTCTCTGCAAGGCTGCCGACAATTGCATGCAGGATGCTGGAGAGCATACAAATAAATAAACAGAAACTATACCAAAGCAGTTACTGCTGGAAACAAATGCTACTTGTTGTTGTGGTTTTTCTTCATGATAATGTACTGCATATCTCAAGTACATCGTTTATAGATTTTGTTGCATAGCTTATAAGTACATAGTACATTCTTTTCCATAATCAAGTAACTATGTTACCTCAGTTTTTATTAAATGATGTATGTATATTTATAAAAACAAATTAGACTTTGCATCATAGCCTATCTAAAAGCCTTGAAATTGGCCTCTGTCTCTTTAAAAACCTCCTACCGTTTTCAACATTCCCATTTCAGCATTTTTTCACAAAAATGCTTTGGGGTAGGGGTGCTCTGTGGGGCGGAAGTTCGGCTGTAGACTGAGCTCTAAGGAGGAGCTTTGTGTAAATAGGCGGAGCTTTGTAGCAGCAAACATTTAGGCAGCTCCACATGGAGATTCAAGGATTTCTTGAACATATGTGAATGAGTCGAAGCAACACTCTGGGTATGTTTTTGATGAGGGAATGTACAGTTGTGGTCAAAAGTTTACATACACTTGTAAAAAACATAATGTCATGGCTGTCTTGAGTTTCCAATAAG
>JARVJO010000024.1:20280201-20327068 GCA_031762555.1 Cynodonichthys magdalenae | reverse complement strand
AACTTATTGGAAACTCAAGACAGCCATGACATTATGTTTTTTACAAGTGTATGTAAACTTTTGACCACAACTGTAAATATATATGATATAAAGCTTAAAAAAAAAGTAAGTTTTTAATTAATAAACACCACCACCACCCCTTTAATTTGAGTCTGAACCTTCTCAGATTAAGTGAAATAATCTGCCAGTGGAATAAGACAATTGCACTTGAAATAAACAAAATTTCCAGGCTAACAAGATTAATAATCTAACAAATGCTGCTCTTGCTTAGTATATCAGTCTCAAAACAAAGTCTTGACATTAAGTTATCCAAACAATATGATGCATAGCTTTAAGAAAACTAAAACTTTATAACATTTACTCTGGTGTAAGCTACATATGGAGTGATCAAAGGGAAAATGAAATGAGTGTCATTTCCACTGTGCAGCAGCAGTGTGGGCTACCTGAGGCGGCATATAGGCCAGGTCTCCTCCACTGGAGTTTCTTCAGGGCTTCTTCCCACCACCTGTTCTTCCAGCTGTTGTGGAGCTGATCCAAACCCCCCTCTCTAAGCTTTCTGTCATCCACAAGGAAGAAAAAAAAAACTTCAGTCTAACTTCATTTGTTACTGTAACTCACTATCAGACTGACTGAAAGGTATAGAATGGAAAATGTGACTTCTCAGGAGATTAAAGATGCTCCAGTATCAAGGGCAATATCTCCATGAATGGAGAACTTACTCACACGATGCAAACAAACAATTTATTGTCTTTATTCTGCTTTTCTTGAGTTCCATAACAAGTTCACCTGCTCAGTGTATAGAAATTATACGACGAACATCTTTCATGTTTGTCTTCTCCCATTTGGACGCTTATCACAGGTGGGATTCTGCCTCCTCTGTGAATCGCTGGCATTTGACTTGACTAGCTCATTACAAGAAGACGCATGAATATTAATAGACTGTCATGGCTCGCTGTTGGTGACTGGCACATCCATTTGGAATAGCCTACTTTGTCATAAATGGGACAGAAAAAGTGAGTTTGATGACGATCAATAATTTCTCTCTGTGCTTGTTGACGCACACAGAGAGCTCACTTTTATATCTGACAAAAATGAGTCCCCAGGACACATATTAATCACAACAGGAACCCCATCTCTTCTGCATGAAAACATGATGTGCTCTGTAAAAAAAAAAAAGATTTTCATTTTATTTCAGAGGCAACCGATAATGCTTTCTTAAAAATACAGTTTTACTATTTTATCAGTATGTGATATTGTTTGAAATAGTGTTTATTAATTAATTTATTGTGAAGTTATGATGTCACATTTGACTAGTTTATTGTCTAAACAGATTTTAATACACCTGAAACTAAACTAAACAGCCATCTGCCATTTTTACTGTAACAGACCAAACTGGTAGAAAATTGTTTAATAAAAGAAGAAAGATTAAGAATTCATCAGCTTCATGAGGAGAGTCCAAACCTCTTTGCAGCCATCTGTTGAAGCATCAGAACCACAGATTAAAAGAAATTACAGACAGATGGAAAAATAAGGCTTGTATTGTGCAGAATATGCAGGAAAGCCTTGAGGCCCAAACAAACTGATAGCAATGTTTTTTGTTTTGGATTTTTCAGAAAGCTCAACTCCACAGAATCAAACTCAGAGCGTCTTCAGTTTGGGACATCCTCATCAACAATAAGATTCAGGAAAGGCTGACATTCTGTGTTGGGACGCTACTTGAGGATGAAATTAACATAGGAGCTATTTACATAGTTTGTTCAAGTTTTCTTTGATCTTGCACTTTTTCATTCTGTATTGTCTTTTTGATGTCATTCGTATTAATGTTTTTTAATACATTTTCCTCCTATTGTATCAACATAATAAAACCTGAGGTTTGTTTCATTCAGTTGGACGTTTTTAGTATTGTCTAGAAAATATTACATATTTATTCTAGTATTTATTTATATATTCTTTTTAAAGTTCTACTTTTAAAATATATGTCAATCTTTTTAATACTTCAAATAAAAATACTGTTTATTTGATCTATAAGCCTTTCTTGTTGAACAAATGATTCCCCCTTATCGGCATGTCTGGACTA
Organism: Cynodonichthys magdalenae; assembly: GCA_031762555.1. Lineage (NCBI taxonomy): Eukaryota > Metazoa > Chordata > Actinopteri > Cyprinodontiformes > Rivulidae > Cynodonichthys > Cynodonichthys magdalenae. The sequence goes on along the minus strand of JARVJO010000024.1, from coordinate 20,324,991 downwards.
CTCAGATGCATGATGAGGCCAGGATGATTTCAGGGATCTCTAAATGTTTGATTGGACAGAAATGTTGGAGCAAATGTGAGATAAAAAACAACCTAAACATGCAAAATTTGATGCTGCTATAAAAATGAAATCAGAAAGGACAGCTGTTTGCTCTGTTTGCTGACCTGATTCGTTTGGACCTCCCAAAAAGATGACATTTCTGTAAAAAGGTGCACAGCAACAACATGTTAATTTCAGAATAAATGATTTGAGCCAAAAAGAGGACATTTGAGTCAAAAAGAATTTGTAATTACTATCAAATTATACAACTTCTTCAACTCTCAGTACTTCTAATTTCTGACAATTTATTACAGCTTCATTTATTAAATAATTACGGAAGCCGAGAGCCGCCGTTTTCAGCATATTATGTTGTTACCACAAGAAAAACCATGGAAAAAAAATTACGAGGACCGTTTTCTAGAGATAACGAGTTATGGTTTGTGTATCATTCAGTAACCATGGAGACAACCCAATCCCCTCAGCTGGTCACAGATAAAATTTATTATATCAGCAGGATCACTGTGTAAAGACCTGCTTATCTCCAGTCGGGCCAGCCGTCTTCTTAAATGACGAGGGCTGACATAAAAGTTATCTGTACAAGTGTAATGATACAAAAATGACACAAAATTATGTAAACTAGGTTGCTTTCAGGCCCAGGCAAAAGAGATCTACGATCTCAATGGGATTTGCCTAGTTAAATAACGACAAATAAATAAATAAATAATCAAATAAATAAATAAATATTAAACTTCATTGATGACCATGAGGGGACCAGTCTGTCTCTATGGTTACTGAACAATGCACAAGAGGAAAACCTGGAAATTAACTTGTTATCTCGATAAAATGGTCCTTGTTATATTGTGATAACGACATATTGTGTCATTATCACAAGAAAACCACGGAAAACAATCATATGCAGAAAACGGCCGCTCTCGCCTTCCATAAATACTAAAAATAAAAACCACAAAGGCATTTTTGTTCTCAAAAATAACCACTCAGAAAAATGACTATATTTGTTGAAACACTTCACACACAGCCAAACATAAAGCCCGACTTTGATATTGTAATTAGTTTTCTGTTTTAGTCAATATCTTGAGGATATGTGTTTTTCCTAAAGTACAAAGCTTAAAGTCTCCTTCCTGACAGTCAAACCCTTAGTGGGCTCTAAAATGTTTGTACAGTAAAGCAAAAATGTAGACCAAAGATTGTTTATGTTTATGAAATCACTAATTTATCATCATATAAAGGCAACATTTTGTTGTGTGAAATTTGTTGTTTTTAATTAAATGAAATAAATGTTTAAAAAAAAACATTTCAACAGCAGCTGCAGTTTTTAACCATCGTCTTATGGCAAAATTCTCCTTTTTCATCAAGCAAAAAAAAATAATAATTTAATTAGGAACCATGTTGAAAGGTTGAGTCTACTTGAACTTGTTGACAGCAAACTTAGATGGGTTATTAGGAAATAAACACAAAAGGCAGCTACATCCACATCACATTTAAATCTTTTTACACTTATGATAGAATTCTATGAGAAACGGAGCTCCAACTGGAAGCGACAGGAACTCTGCACCGCTGCTCAGAGCTGCTTTGTCATTGAGGGCTTCAGTCAGAAGAACTTTGGAGGTGAAATATTCTGAACGTCTCCGTCGGGCCCGGGGGTGGGAGGGACTGTTCAGAATTTTCCAGCTGTGGGCTAACACCAGCGGGTGGCTGATACATTTACACCCACACCCACTGGGTAATAGTGGGAGGCCTAATTACAAGCTTTAAAAAATATGAATCATTTCGGCTGTACAAACTTTATCACGCGAGGCAATGGAGTTTGGTGAGCTTCCTGCCTCACACACACACACACACACACACACACACAAATATATATGCAAACCTAAAGCTGTGAACCTAAAGCTGGTGTTTTATGTTCTTATTCAGAAAGAAACATAACTTGAAAACAGTTTTGTTTCTCTTTGACTCTGTCTTCAGTAAAACAAGCAGGGGTCTCTAACAGATCTCTAACATGCTGCTAATTCATGTTAGGAATCCCAAAGTGACTTTGAGCTGCTTGGTAGAAAATAAAATACACTTACCTGATTAGATTTACTTTTTTGCTTGGAGTGAATCAGTTGTTTTAATCGCACCATTAACAATGAATATTTTATTCATGAATCTTTACTCTAATTAATTTTTTATATCCAGGAAGAATCAATAAGTGTGAGATGAGCTCTATCTGCCAAAGACAGGAAGCTGGTTAATGGTGCAACCATGCCATCCTGAACACACCTGTCTGATCTTGTATGCTAAGCAGGGTCAGGCCTGGTTATGACTTGGATGGGAGACTGCCTGGGAATAGCTTTTGTACCCATGTAGGAATTGCATCTGCATTGGTCACTAACAATAGAAAACCTTTGACTGTCATAGGTCACCTTCTGAAAGGAAGTCCAATCAATATAAACAAAAGGTTTCATTGATCCTAACTGGAATTTTATATTTCTTGTTCATTCATTTTGTTCTATAAAAAATATGTCTACTGGTTTTACTTTCTATTTAACATCCAAACATCTCACAACAGAAATGCAGAAACCGAATTGTATCAAATACAAGCTTTGATTAATTTTTATGCCTCAGGTCTGTAAATTACAATCACTGGTACTAAAACGTGCATAATTATTGAATGGTGAATAAAAAGCAGAGAAAAACATTCTAAAAGTTTTTTGTTTTTTTTTACATATTTTGTAGCACTGTTTGTGGGTTGGCAAGGGGGGTCCCCATCCAGAAGCTAACGCTGTTTGGGAGCCCCTTATGTTTCAATAACACACCTACTGTTTCTATTGCAGCAAATGTTGCTTGCTTTTTCCATCAACGAATGACTTGTCTCACATAATTTCTTTTGATCAATGCATAAAATAAAAAAAGTAGTTTTTTTTGTAAAGAGCACAAAATGGCTTTAATCTGAAACATCAGCCTCAGCTCAGCCTCACAGTTTGTGTTGTCACTTCATCAGCTGCAACATTGTTACAAAGTTTGACTTACAAGCAGAAAGGTGGGACATCCTGAGTGTGTAAGTAAAGCTATATGTATATTACATCTCACAAAGCTCCCACTGCTGTTGTTATTAATTCAGTGTTCAGTTCTGATCTACACTGAACAGAAGAGATCAGAAACAAGATCTGAAGACCTTTGAGACGAAGCAAAGCAGCAACAAGATTACAAATGACATCCACCCAAAGACCGGCTTGCAGTAAAAAGACCTGAGCCAGGGCTTAAATCCAGTAAAGCTGCACCTTCAGCCTCCACACATTGGACTCAACCAGCTGAGCTTCCCATCAACCAGCACCAATTGTATTTTCTATATTTTTAAGTTGGAGGAGGTGGTTTGAAGGCTTTTTTTATAGCTCCAGTCAACATTTTGACATTCAGGAGGTCTTCTCTCTTTTGACCAGGTCAGGTTTTAAAATAAACCCAGCCCTTTAACCTCGTTCAAACCTCTTTTTGAGATATGGCTTTTTGAGAGGAATGTTTGAGTGCTTGTATTGAGAAGCCAACATTTTTACTCTCATGGAAAAGCTTTTTTTACCCTTTGATGATAAAAGATATCAGATTTCTATCAGTCTGATTCATACCCCTGAAATCAGTTTTTTCAGCCAGCCTTATTTAGCAGAAGCACTGGTCCTATGATGGACATGATCTGTCCAGGGTGTACCTCACCTTTCACATGATGACTACTGAAGATAACCAGCTCCCTGTATCCAAGCACAGAAAAGCAGGTAATTATTGTTTGCCAATCAGCTGCTCACAATTACATTCTTTTGATGAAAACAAAAGGCGTTCAAACACAAAAAGATGCTTTTCTAGTGATCATTTAGTGTCAATTAAAAATATATTAAATTCTAAGCAGACCACAAGAGCTGCAAAAAATGATTTCAGCCAAACTGAGCCAGTACTCATTTTTCTAACTCTTGCACTAAAGCGACCACAAGATTAAAGTCAAGAAGCTCGAAAAAGCTGTTTGCTTCTGTGATTTTTTGTTGAGGCTAAGATTTTAAATTCCACATCATTTAGTATAAATGTTTCTTTATCACTCTTCCATTTTGGCCTTGGGACAGAGCTGTGCTTATTTTTATCAAGATCAACTGTTTATTTTTAGCTGCATCTCTCCCAAAAGTTGTTCTCAGCATAGTGCGTGGGTTTGACCTAGATTTGGCCCAAAAACAATTTATAGTTTGTTGTCAGACTCACAAAAATATTCTCTACATTTAAGGATCATTTTTTGTTTCTGAAAGCAAACATGTTTTATTCAGTAAATAACTATAAATTAAAAGGACAATGGTTGTTAAATTTAAAAGTCTCACTGTGATCAGATGCTAACGTACAAATTTATCAGGATCCTTTTTGGAATACCTTTAAAACAAATTGCTCAGAAGAAACATGGTGATTTGATTAGATAATAAGAATTAGGAAAATATAAACATTTCCCTGCCTAGTTTAATTTTTATTAAATTTGTTATAAACTTTATATAATTTTCTTGTTTACCTGAACACAGTCCCTTCCTTTTTTCTAAAGTGTAAAAGTAAATGTTAAGATTTGCAATATCATTTTAGTTTTACGTAACCCCCCCCCCCCACACACTGGCTAGAAAAGCCTCTCTTCAGCAAACACTAAGTGGCCCACGGGCCACCAGTTAATAATCACAATAGTAGCACATCTTTTGACTCCAGACACATTTTATTAGTGAGCCAAAGGACAGAAATGTCTATTTTGACACCCCTGGTATAGAATACGGTTGATTAATTGTGGTGGCCATCTTGAATTGGGTTGACTCCAAAAGCTTATTAGCTGCAAATGCCAACCCACTGATTAATTTATTTTTCAATAAACATCAATAAAATACTTTACTAACAGGAAAGACAAACACACACAGAGACACTGACAATATTTAATTGTCTTTATCATTGAGCAACAAAGACAAGATGTGCACATGTAATTTGCTGCTGCTGTATTTTGTTTTGTCTACTTTTGCAGGTGTGGAGGCAGATATCCGTTGTGTTGTCTTATACCTTGTCTTTCAATCTCTCTTTAAATTTCAGTTTCCTTACTTCTGTCTTTTATTAGGGAAAAGAAAAAAAAAGGTGTCACTAATGATGAAGAAACTAATATTATTCTACTGAAGTGGCACAAAAAAAAAAGCGATAGCTGCTAATGAGGATGATGATGATGGAGGAAGGTAGCTCTGAGGTCAGTGATGGCTGCTACCAAAGAAGATGATGTTGACGATGAGGAAGGCTACAGACCTGTTCATTGTCTTTGTGAGATGAAGGTCTCGTTTCTGCGGCAGCAGAGAGGAAGAGGAGGACCATCATAGGAACAAAAGAAGTTGCGGCCATCTTTGTTTTTGGAGAGAAAGACAGTCCTTCAAATACCTATGGTTACCAGACGTAACCATGGCAACAGACTGATAGGTAAACATTTACTACAGAGAAGATCTGAACTCTGCACATGTAAACAAATAAATGTGAAAAAACAAATATGTTTTTAATCTTTATTTAATAATAAATGACTATTTAAAAAGAAAAAAAAGACAAGATGTGTTACTAATCAGTGTCAAAGATATTCTTTATCGGTTACCTGGACAATCACCTTTATGTCCATCATCCAGATGTTGCTGAAGCAGATGAGATTGCAGTACCTGAAGCTGGAGTTGTATTTTCTCTCACCGAGTTGTTAATTATACCGTGTTAAATAAGCCGAACAAAGAAAACAAGGATTCAGGTGAGCTATGATTAAAACATGCAGATAATGAACTCCAACATAAAGTCATAATTTAATCATTGGCCTACTTCATCTCAAAGAAAATGAAGGCTTTTGGAATTATATTGAGGCCAAGCATCAAAGTACTTCAGATCATAGTTTCTCCTGACAAAAAAAAAAAAAAAAACTCGAGTGGAAATGTTCCAGTTGAGGTTTAAATTGTGGCAGACGTTAAGAGTTTGTGGATCTTTTCCTTTACATTTTCATTTTTTTCCCCTTTTAAGTAAAACGCTTAATGCCAAAGCTTTATGTTCATTTGTTAGACGCATGCCGTAGCTACATTAATGTGACATTTTAAAAAGTTTGTTGTACATGTTCCATTTGTCTAAATACAAATTTTACATACAATAATGAGCTTAGAAGATAAAAATACTATTCGAGATGTACATATTTTTGCTGTTAGAATAAAGACTGTTGTATTGTTGTTTTGTTTTGCCGTAAACACAAGTCATATCTTTCTATTTTAATCAATCCTCACTTACAGCCACAACAAACTGATCCTGCACACCCTGCTTTTCTGTGAAACATCATTCTGGCTGTGCTGTTACCTTTACCACCCTATCCCACTCTTTTATTAACACTTATACATTAGTATTAATTAATTCTGCAATGGATGTATATGCCCATGTACCGTATACTAAGTTATCTTTATAATTGCCACTTTTAGTATTCTGGAATCAGAGCCACACGCTTCATCACCATAAGAGTCCTCTCTAACTGGAAGCATCATGATTAGCGTTGGTCTATTAAGCACTTTGTTTAAAGCTCAAACTGCAGCACGCCTGCTTTACATCTCTGATCAATATGATTCTTCACAATCAGTCACAGTTTTTGGCTGTTTTAAGATTAATTATTTCAGTCTCATTAGAAAGTTAAGATTTATCTTCCTCGTCAAATGAGCTGGAGTTTAACAATACATGAGTCAGGTTTTGTATCACGAACATCAATTTAATTTTTTAACACAATTTGCTGATTAATAATGTGTCATCTTCAGTGTTAAACAATGTAAATGTAATCGTGCATGCTAATGCATAGAATAAATGTCCTCTTCTTTGTGTTTTCAGAAGAACAGACATGAAAAATCACATAACCAGGTGCTTCAGCAGCAATAACACCAGCAGTTTGTTTGGACTTTTTTTGCAAGTTTTAATAGATAAATCTTTATTAAAATGTAAATGTATAAAACCTTACAGGAGGCCTGTAACAACATCATGTCTCTGAGTCAGAAGCAGGTGTCTTACCATATGCTGCATCACTTCCACTAAAGTCTTCAATGGTATAAGTCTGTATGTCAAAGTGTCCTCTAAAGCTTTTTCTTCTATTGATGTTATTTATAGCACACATTACACCTGAAACACATGACCAGATATGAAACAGGCAGGCATGTTTTATATTCTGGGGGTTCAAGGAAAAATGAGATGAAGGAACATTTAATTGTTTTCCAATAATTACTATGCAGGGCAGGACAAACTGTCCTGCAGTTCACAGTTGTTGTTCAGCAGAAGCTTGCCGAGTGAAATATTATAATTTTAAGGTAAAAAAAAAAGGGGGGGGATGACAAATAACATTATGATTATTACATGAATTAAACTTCAAAGCTTCTTCTAAAAGTTAACGACTCTCTCACTAGTCACAGTGCTTTTTTGATTAGTCAACAGAAATTGCGTTTGGCTAAACTAAGTCAAGAGTTTGTCTAGAAAGACCGATAGCCGGCCATTCAGAAGACAAACGAAGGGAGAAAGACGCCCGTCTGTCGCGCTTCTTAAACGAGGTCTTGACCGAAACGTTAAGTTCTCTGCATGCTCCATTGGAACAGCCAAAATATGCTCACATCGTCACAGTTACGTGCCGAAAATTGTGCCATTTTGTTAGCAGCTTTGAGTCTGCCGCTCGTTCTTGTCACAAATACACTGTTCACCCGCCCCTGCATAAGAAATTACTGTGTGATTGGTCAGAGGTTTGTGGGCGTGTTTGGAACCACAGCTTGGACGCTGCATTTTGCTTCAACTACTTGCTACCAGAATTTGACTGTTGTACCTAGAAGCAGAAATTTGTAAAGATGGTCAGATGGCCAAAATCTCATGGACGATGAAACAGAAGTGCACAGAGGAATCTGTCTGCCAAAAATGGTGGAGATTTAACCAAGACAGATTTGTGGACAAATAACAGCGGATATCGAAGTCTTTTCCCTGATTTTAGACTCCAGTGGGAAAAAAAACCTGTGCGGTGATGTATATAGCAGCGGGAGGGGGTTTATAGGGGCTTGGTGCAGTGTATCTCAGGTTATGAGAGGCGTGTGTGAAAACAAACGTCGATAAACCACACGACCGCACATTGACTGTTTTGTTTTGGATAGAGTATGTTAAGCCCTTTACTGACACCAGAAAAGGTGTACCTGCTAGTTTTGACTTACACCTTCAGGGACCACCCAGCTGCAGGTTTCTTACATAAAGCCTGTAAACATGTGGCTCCTGATAATGAATGGTGAGTTGTGAGTGTAACTTAATCCATAGATGTAAAACTGCTCATTTCTTCATAGTTTATGTTGTGGGAGCATTGGGCCTCATGCAAGAACATTTTCGTATTCTTATCCTAAATTTCTCTTACTTTTATTCGTACGAACGGTTCTTACAAACATGCCACATCGGATTCAACAAACTCTTCTGTCTTCAGGAAAAGTGTGTAAATTAGCAGCGTAAACACGATGAATGCATATCAGGTGCTCGTGCACAAGGAGATTAACATAAATACCACCCCAAAAACACCATATAAGGCTACGCTTCCTGCCCCACATATGAGGAAGTGTTCATTCATGAAAAAGACAGCACAAAGTAAAAAGAATAACTTAACAAGTCCGGAGACTGAAGTCCTGCTTTCAAAGTCCAAGAAAAGAAAATCTGTCATTTTTAGCAGCGTCAGCTGACCTGCTTAAAGCCGGGAGATGAAATGACGACTGCTGTGGGAGACATGACATTAATGTTAATGTCGTGTCTCCCGTGGGTTGTATACAGTCAAAGAAATAAAAATCTAAATCATATTCATCTCTCTCTAGTCCTGCTCCGGTTTTCCTTTGGTCAAATATTTTTAATTCAAGTGTAAACATCTGTGTTAAATAATTTTCACTTATTCAGAAGAGCCACAGCCCGTACCGTAAGCAAAATATACGACAGGTCTGGACCACAAGTGAAATTAGTTTGTATCGGAAAAAAATCTTAGAATACGAGAAAATTGGTGAATACCACAAGTTCTCCTAAATCACTCGTACGCACAACTGAAGAACTAATCTGTTTGTACGAACGGTTCTTGCATGAGGCCCAATATGTGTATTTAAAAAGATCCTCCAGCTCACTGTGTTTTAGCACCACATACAGCAGCTCTGCAGCAGGTAGGTGGATCCGGAAACACAAGAGTCCTGAACACATCACACCAGCTTCCAACCAGTAATCATAGTGTGCTTATTTTAAAAGTCTTCAAAGTCACTTCTGCTGTAGAACAAAAAGGCGGCAGACAGGAAATGTGTTGAAGTGGCCTCTCAGCAGGTAGCACAAGAAAAACAAAGCCACTTCTGTTCAAGGTGAAAGTCTGTCTGTTCTTTAGAACTTACAAGTTTATGCCTAAAAATGAAAGATTTTCTTTCATTTCAATTATATAAGTTATTGTCATTAATGCTATGTAGAATTCTTCTAATTATTTTATAAAATCACAAGCAGCTCAAAATAAACAGAAAATTTACATTTGCATAATGATGTCCTACATTTTCCAATAAAAACTTGAGTTTTGAGTGCAGCATCCACTAACGATGAAAAAAAAAAGTCATCTTCTATATCTTTGATTCTGACCATTCGGTTTTTATCCGTCTCCAGTGAGTCCTTCAGGTCTACGCTGGTGGAACATTAGATCACTAGAGAACTCATTCAGAAGTGGGCTTTTATGCATTTCCCTGAGATTTTCCATTAATCTGAGAATGCTTCAAAATTAGCACTTAGATCATGTGGCGTTAAAACTCTCCATTAAATTCAAGTAAGAAAATAATGAGGTTGTTTATGCATCCTTTCACATGTGTACGCAGGAATGTGTTTTTTAATAGTCTAGTAAATCGGCAAGAAAAAAAAATGCATTAGTCCATCCTAATACTCAGCGAATGCTGGACTTCATTTTAGGATCGCCTGCTGTTTTATTAACTGAGAGCTTGTCCACACACATCTGCTCAAGTTGGTTCTAAAGAGAGGATAAACCTCCATTGATGATGTGTGCTAAAGGCTGACTGGTGGGGTGTAAATGGTGTCACCAGGTTCTCTGTCTGGAAGCAAAACAGTCTACGTGGATTCAGGGCAGACAAACTGTACGAACCTCATCGTACTATCAAAGTCTTCTGTGGACAACTTTAAACACAGAGTTGTATCTTAAATATGGTAATGAAATGCGAAAATACTGTGCAAACACTTTGAGGTGGTGGATAACAGGACATCCTTTTCTGTGTGTAAACGTTTGACTGGTTACTGGTGTAAAAAGACAGATCAATCACTAAAATACATGCAAATGACATACAAAAAAAATATTTCAAGTCTGGATGTTTAATTTAAAAGGACACCACTAAAATACTGGTGTAAAATCTAGTTCCCCTGAATAAAGGCAACCAGTCTCAAACCAATGCCCTCATCATTAGTACGCAGGTCTCAGGAGGTTAAAAGCACAAAATACTTTTTATAAATACAAATTTAGGTCAAACTTCAGTAAGATGGGTAGTGCCAGTGCTTTTCTCAATATCAACTGCATAACATGAGGCTCAAATCTCAGGGAGACACAAATAGAAAGGACAGCTGACTGCAATGCTTAAATAACTTGTTTTAGACTGACAATCTCATTTTAATAGTGTAGCATGATCGACCGTGACCCCCGACATGACCTTTTGACCACCACTGGTCATGTCTCACAACTAACTGAACTTTGTTTTTGAAAAAGATCTCTTAGAGACAAAACTCTCTATTAGCTTCAAAATATGACCTCGTCTGCAGATAATGCTGACGTGACGAGTCTGTTTTAATCTTTTGTGATTCATTATATATATATGCATATATAAAAAAAGAAATAATCATTAATATGATTTTCATTTTTAAATGTATTTCTATTTCAAGTGATCTGAATACGAACACTTTCAAATGTCATTATTTTTAACATCTAGTGTTAAATGTAACTGACTGTTGTATTTTTATTTCTTTCCAGAGAAGGAAAAACACCACCTGTGTGTGTGCGTGACAACGCCACTTTAAGTAAACATAATATTCTCCCCAAAAGACATGTTATGCTTTTCTGATAGAGACATGGTTATCTTTTGTTTTGTCTTAGAAGACACACAACTGTAGGCTGTGCCAAACAGTATGAGTCCGGTTTTGGTTTTCAGATGGTGCGGAGCTGAGAAAGCTGGAAGTTTCAGAACCTGAGATGAACCACAACAATTTTGGGAAAATGTAATTTCTGATTACTGCAAATGAGAAGTTTAAGAGGGTAGGTGGTGTGAAGGTTGTTTTGTTACGGTGAACCAAGCCGTACCAGAGTTCTTTTCTGCACGAACCTCCCCGTAAAAACCTCCAGGGCAGATCGACTTCAAAGGTCCGAGATGCCTCACCTCATGAGACAGACAAATGTCTCCTACTTTGGTGAGCTGATGAACTGTACCTAATCAGGTATTACATGTAAGTGTTCACAGACCAATCCTGGGTAAACAGCTGAGGCAACTTGATAATCTTCTTTCTGCAGTAAAATAAAAGTTACTAATAAAAATTATGTGGCTCAGATTTTAACACCTTCTTTCTAAATTGACAACAACTTATAGGTTTCAACCTGGTTCTTTTGTCAACTAAACAAAGAAAAATGTTTCCTTTGGGAAAAGTATATTTTCATTTTATAAAGGTTTAAACATCCTGACCTTATCTTAACTACAACTATTTGAGAGTTGTAAGATAGAATCCCTAATGAGCCAATTAAATAAAGAATAACAACACAGCCTTTATAACTTTGTACATAATTTAGTCAATTTTGTAAAACATAAACTCATAGTCTATCTAAATGCCTTGAATTTGGCCACTGTCTTTTAAGAACTTCATACCATTTCTGACACTCCCACTTCAGCACGTCTTCACAACAATGCTTCGGGGGAGGGGTGCTCTGTGGGGTGGGAGCTTGGCTGGGGACTGAGCTCCAGGGGGGAGCTTTGTGTAAATGGATGATGCTTTGTACCAGTAAGTGTTTAGGCAGCTCCACATGGCTAACACAGGAGATTCAAGTATTTCTCAAAGATGTATGAATGAGTCAAAGCAACACCTGGGTATGTTCTGAAGAGGAAATGACATTATAACATGATATAAAACTCAAAAAAGTCAATTTTGTATATTACACCTACTACCCCATTTTTAAATTGTCTTCAGTTCTGACTGATTCCAGAATCTTCTAATGCTTAAAAGTAATACTACTCCTGTTATTTTTTTCTGGTTTAAGTTAACAATTATTTATAATTTTGCTTTATGGTATATAACCTGAACTGCCTCAACAAGCTGCATTGTCACATTATGATCACGTTTTAGTTGACAGTAATGGATTGTAATAAAATACATTAACTTGTGCGCTGCAGTTGTGTCACATCACTGACTCCCACACCTATCCTAACACCTTAATGAGAACACAGTATGTAGATTGATCCCCAAGGTCCAAACACGTCTGACAAAAGCAGAATTAGCCATCCCATTCAGCTGACAAACACATCGACAGCAGCTTGTTATTGACAGCTGAAGGTCCTGTGGGACTGGGTCAGCAAAGAGACAAGATGATGTCCAATTTTCTCCATAATCAGTCCTTGCTGACAGCTGTAAATGCAGGAAAAAGGTGGCAGCTTCTCATTTTGATTTTAAGATTTTTTTCCCCTGGAGAATTACTGGAGCGTCGACCCTTAGCTTGATAAGGTGAACACATAGGTGAAGATTGAATTTAACTTTAAGAGACCTGCTAGCTCATGAATATTTACAATATTTCCAAAGCAGTGAACTTAGTCCAACAGGCGTGCCCTTTGTAGTTGATTTTAAAGCCATAGGTTAATTGCAGTGGTTTAGGTTTTGTCTTAAAGCTAGTTTAATTATACGAAACATATATATCAGAAGAAATAGAGTAAAGTAGCAAGGTGCAGACTGATGAGATCTTTGCATGTCTCTTACATCCTTCTTTGACATTTAATGTAAAGATAAAAACGAAAAAGGACAAAGGCTGATAATTTTTCTGTACATCTCAACCACAAACCATGGCTCTGATGTGCAGCGATGAAAAGCCAGGTGGGTTTGCCTCCAGCAGGTCTGAATGTGTGAAGTCAAACACACACACACTCAAAAAAGAACATCCGGGGAAAAAACAGTGGAGCTTTTGGCTGTGAACACAAGCCCTTGCTGTTTCTATTGTACTGCTTTTCTTAATTATGCCAGAACCATTCTGCAGACAGAAAGAGCACCGACACCTAGTCTGGACTACATATTTCATTTCCCCTCTCTCTACCTTTTAACAGTCAGTATATTAAACTATAAATCCTATGGCTGATTTTCAAAAAGACTTGATTAAATCCAGGAAATGGGACATGATTTCCTATTTAAAATTCATAACAGGCTAACTCGTGAGTAATTTAAATCCCCTCCACCGCTTGAGCAGTTTGGATCTGCATCAGATTGAATAATTTCTCTTTAACTACATCAATACATTTCATTTCAATTCGATCGCAAGTGAACTCAGTTGGAGGACCCTTGTGGGTGTGTTTTTACTAAAAGGTTTGGCAGAAAAAGTACAAGCCTTCAGAATGTACCGCTGTTTGTAATTCAATTTGGGTGACCCTCCAGGTTCTCTCATTAAAAGGCGGCTCGTACAAGACATGATGATTTTATGCATATTACAGTTGAAAAGCAGCATGTTTTTTTTAATATGTTGTTCTGTTACATCCCACAGTTGATAGTTTGATCCAACTGGTTGGAGATCTGGGTTCTCTTAAAGCCCATTTTAATACTCTCTAGAAAATATCAGGGTTTCAGAGCATTTTAATCCAGTCATGACCGCCAACTCAACATTATAAACACTTTCTTGTTTACCTAAAAACAGACCAAATAAAAATAAAAAAAATGCAACTTATTCGAAGCAGCATGCAGAGCAGAGGTGGTGGAACGATGATGGGGTTGTTAGCACGGTCGCCTCACTACAAGGTCTCCAGTTTGAATCTCAGTTTACATGTTTACCCTGCCCTCGCGTGGGTTTTCTCTCTGTACTTCAGCTTCCTCCCACAAAACACAAACAAGCTAGGTTAATTGGTGACTCTGGAGTAAGTGAGTGTGAGCGTGTAGGGTGGTTTGTTTTATGTTTTTCTCACATTGTGCCCAAGCTTGGAAACCTGTGTAGGTTTTACCCCCGCCCTCTCAATTGATGACAACTGTGGTGGACTCAAGCTGGAAATTTGGCCAATGTTGTAATTTTACACATATTTATTGGGGAAGCAGTGGGAAAAAAAAATCTAACCAAAGGGATAATATGGAATAAAAAGCAATTGGAAAATGTTAGAAGATGGAAAAATTTTAAATCTATGGAAGACCATTGCATTCACCAAAATAGAAAAAAATAGATCCCTGATCTCATAAGATGTCATAATTACGAGATACTGATTTATATGCTTTTATTTTCTATGGTAGGTATGAAACACAGGGAAATAATGAGTTTACTTAATGTGGATGGTGTTGTGTCTGCTGGTTTGCTAATAAATCCACCTGCACACCAGTCTACAGGAGTTCTATTTAATTTAGCTTCTTCACAAACCTAACACCGGTACCCAACTTCCTTAACTGGTTAGGATACTTCCTGTTTCAGCATTGGATATTTCAAAATAAGAGTCCTGTTCAATACAGTCAGAACATAACATTATTAAGACATTAATGTTAGTATGTCAATATTACGCAGGTATCGTCCTTGTTGTTGTTGTTGTTCAAGCGAAAAGCCCACTCTGTCATGCTGGAAATTGCTCTCTTCCTGCAGAACAGGATGCAATGGCTAGAAGTAGCTAATTCATCTGAAATGTGTTAAATTACGTCCTGTATAAAGAGCACACTCTTCCTCTCGTTTCTTTCTCTACAACTTTATTAAACCTTGCTGGATAAACATTATACAGCTGTTCTGGGAAACTCATGCGTTCAGCAACATACATGTCCAGGACCAGTACCTGTTCATAATCCTCATATTAGATCAGGATCTATTTTTTTTTATTTGGTGAATGCAATGCTCTTCTGTAAAAATCAACATAGATTTTACGATAACTATATTGCAGACCTGTTGATTGACACGGGGATGGCAGTGCAGCGTCTGACTGTGCAGCAGTGCTGCACAAAGAGAATGGAAAAGTAACTCCTACAAAAACTCTAGATTTTAGGTGAGGAAAGTAACATCTGCCGGAGTGGTTATGGAAACACTAGTCGTGTGTCAATCACACAAGTTCCGTCTGAAGAGAAGCACAGCTAGGCTGAGGGGTGAAAAAACAACTCTACTGCTGAGAATAGGGGCATGTTTGCTTTGTCCTTGTGCAGCACTTACTGCTGCAGAAAACCTGCAGTGTGGAAATTTATTTTTTGAATAATTATTAGCAAAATCAAAATGTGTTTAGTATTGAGTCAACAAACAACAACTCTGGCTTCGACAGCAAAACCTTATTATAAGAAACCAAAAGACAGCAACTGTGCTTCAAAACTCTGATTTGCAACAATAACAATATGATATAACACAACAATAACTAAAGAACAAAGACTGGCTAGAACTTGAGCCTTCAGTTGTGGCTCAGCAGGATGGCTGCCCTTTGGTTCATGCAACAATTACTGTCTGACATTTAAACATGTTTAAAATTCACAAAAAGAAAAGTAACAATGAATTACCATAAAAAGTTTGTTTTTTTTAATGTGTGTTTGCAGCGAGGGGTTTAATTTACTTCTTGACACTTCAAAAATGAACAAAACAAAAAAAAATTGCCACAGCAGGAGTTTATTTTAGTTGCAAATTTATGCTACTATCAGCATTTCTGCATATTTGTGATGCAGAAGTCATTGATGGACTTGGCGATGGCGCAGACATTTTTATTTGGACTTCACAACAAATCATTAAAGGTACACAGCTTCAGAAACACTTGCACCCCATAACTGTAAACAGGGGACTCTGGCTTATCTTTTAAAGTTCTTGCATGTATTATTTTCCCTTTTTTATCGCCTGTCTTTAAATAGCAGCTATTTTTCCCCTCATGGAGCCCTACATAGTTCTGTTTGTAGCATATGATATGGAATGAAACTACAACTCACATTATTTCAGCTCAGCATGAAGCCTTTCAGATGTCCTTTGTTTTATTTTCTCCTCTGCAAAAACTTCTCAGACTTGTTTCAGTAGGTTTTTTTTTTCATGTTTGCATTTATTTATGACATACTGCATTCTGTGCTTACAATCATAAACCAGAACTATAGAAGTGCAGAAAATGAGCTCCATGCATCATTAAATTTTCAAACTAAAAAATAAGAGAAAAATATTTCTCTTTGTAGGAGAATTTCACTTTCACATGGTGAGAAATCAATCATTTGATCTAAAGTCTGTCTAGAACTTGTGGTTGTACTTATATAAAAGAAAAATAATTAAAATCTCAACTTATATATATGTGTGTGTGTGTGTGTGTGTATTTCCTACTATATGGGGTACATGTGGGAACCAACTGGTACTTATGGGGACCTAAGCCTTGTCAGTCATTTGGGGAAATGCCATTGATGGGATGAGGGTTAGGTTTAAGACTAGGGTGTGAATTGAGTTTAGGTTAGGTTTAGGGTCAGGTATGTACCTGTGAGGTAAGGGTTAGTGTAAGGTGTCAGAGTTAGGCAGTAGACATTAATGGAATGTCCCCATATAGATAGCTGGACACAGCTGTGTGTGTATATACATGTTTTTGCTACCTGGTGGGGAAGATTTTTGACCATTTCCCAGTACACACACCTTGTGAGGATCCTTTGTTCCTTACGGGGACAAAAGCCCAGTCTGAATCGGGGAAATACTGGTGGTGGGTCAGGGGTTAGGGTTAGAACTAAGGTGTGACTTGAGTTTAGACTAGGTTTAGGTATATATTGAGGTGGTTAGGTTTAGAGTAAGGGGGTCAAGGTCAGGCTATAGAAAAGATTAGTAAATGAATGGAAGTCAATGCAAAGACCCCATGGAGATAAAAAACAAATGTGTTTGTGTATGTGTTACCTGGTTGGGAGGGTTTCTGACTATTTACCCAAAGCCTTGTGAGGACCAAATTTTCCTTATGGGGACAAAAACCCAAAAGACTGGTGGTGGTCAGGGGTTAGGACTAAGGTGCGAAGTGAGTTTGAGTTAGCTTTAGGGTAAGGAATCAGGGTTAGCTATGGAAATGACCAGAAAAGTGAATGGAAGTCAATGCAAAGTCCTCATGAGGATAGAACAACCATGTGTGTGTGCATTATTTTATACCTCCTAACATGCAATACATTGTCTGCTTTGTACTGTTAGAATCTATACAAACTGAAGTTATCGCCACAACGTCTGCAGGAGTTTGATACATTCTTGGCAGCAGTTTTAATGGTTTTCTTGTAATGGAAACTTGTAATGTCTGCAGAGATAGACCTATGAACCCACTGGGCAGTGAGCAGCCTACCAACAAAAGCACCGTGTGAAGAAAACTCATTTTTCATAGCCCTCGATGAGACCACTGCACTGTCGCAGCAGGAGGTTCTGCAGAGGCAGAGCTTCTAAAGGCCAAGCAACGGTTCACATCAACCAGATTATCTATTGGTGTTTAAAATTCGCTGCTTACTCTGCCAGCATCAATATGTATGATTGACACTGATGTTGCATAAGTATGACCACACTGGAATGTAAACCGTTTGTTACTTAGCATTCAACATTCTGCAAATCTCTACTTTTTTAATGTACCAAAACACTTCACATAAATACATTGAAAATACCATCAACAGTCTCACTGAGCTGTCAGCTTCACTGATGTATCAAATGTATGAGTTTTATTTGATACATCAAACACAATAAAACTCTGTGGCACCCAGAAAAACACAAAGAGTTAGTTTAAATGAAATGTATTTGCCCCCCGGACCTCAAATGGACTCACTGCATTTCTGTTATAAAAAAGGCCAACAAACTGATTGGGAGTCATCATCAGGGGACCATAAACAGTGAAATGTTATTTTATTGAGTCTTAAATGTACTTCACATATACATATTTTTATTGAGATGTTTAAAATGTGTAATCATCTTCTCTATATTACTGTGATTTTATTGAGTTTTTATAAAGTTTCTGACTTATCAACAAGTATATTTTGTTAATGCATGCCTTGCGCCAAACATCAAACTACACCTAATGTTTTCATACCTGCAGCTACTGAAAGCCAACAGCTTGGGGCCGGATATCCCAATAATGGTAGGTGAAACACTGCAGTGTGTCACAGAACAAGCGTTATTATATTTTACTTTATTTTGTTGAACAGAATCATAAATTTAAAAAAAAATTGGCAGCCAGACGGAAATCAACCGTGGGCCAGATGTGGCCCATGGGTCGCCAGTTGAATAGCCCTGTCTTACAGAGAGTCAAGTCACTTGATAGGAAAGAGAACTCACTTATTTACCATGCTGTTATTTCCAGGGGGGTGACTTGACTCTGATACAAAACTTATGACATGTAGATTGTGGCCATTTTACCACTTTTGGATGGCCCAGGGCCGAAAAGGTTGTGGTAATCCTTGCATGTGCAAGTAAATATTCAAGTCGTATAAGTCAGGTTTATACTTTGAACATGCTTTTTTCAGAACTGTGAATAAAATATATTTTGAAATCTAATACTATAGGCTGGAAATGATCAAGCACTATTTCAAAGGACCATACTGTCGGTGCTGGACTTATAATCAAAGCACACTGAAGTTGAGATTATCAACAGTCTTAAGCATGGATTTTACTTTTATTACAAATGTAAACTTATCATTTTTGGAATTTAAACATAAATTGCATTAAAAAAGAGAACATGCTTTGTCCAATACCTTTTTCAAAATATTGGATTTTCCTTTGCTGTAGAGGTAAGATGAGTGAAAAACAGATTATGAATCTGTTCTATGTGAAAGGCTGCCATCTGCTGAGACCAGTTTTCAAGCTGGATGCAGTAACGGAAACAGAGACACCCCCTCAGCCAACTCATTCCTTTTGTGCTCAACAGTACAGGGTCCTGCTGAGACGGGTAACAAGGTAAATACATTCCTTCAAAACACAAGCTCACATTTCATCTGAGCTCAAATTTTTATACACATTTTCACTAACAAAAAACAGCAACTTCTTTGCGGTGCTGTGAAAGTTTGAAGTGTTTTGCAGTAATGTTAACAATCTCTCCTCTCTGAAAGGGAGACAAGCTAAACCAGTGGTGTACTGTACATGAGGAGGAGGACTGGTTGCTAGGTTGCATATTCCTTCAGTTTCAAACCTCTTTGACACGCACATCGCTGTGTGCTTTCACAGACATGCACCCACTCACATGGCTCAGGTTAGGCAGCGGCGCACACAAGAGGATCACTGTGAACACTGATATCAGCATGTAGCTGTGATTTTCCTCAAATCAGGGCAACAACAGGCATGCTTTCACCCAGCTAAATATCAAGGCAGCTCCGCCAGTGGACAGTTAGACAGGAGCCGTCTAACCACACTAACAAGGTGAGCAGACACTGCGAGCTGTTGTGGCGGGTGTCTGTGCTTTTTCAGGAGGAACCGACAACAACTAGACTGGCACTGCTAATAAGGTGTCAGCTCAACTCTGCCCCTCGCTGAGAGAACGACCGTGCAGCTCACACTGGGCGCTGCTGCAAAGACCCGGATCCCGATATTAAAACCCACAACAAGCGAGATTTTCACGCAAAGCAGAGCTACAACACAAAACAGTATCCAATTCCTGCCAGAGACACTCTGTGTTATTTGCCCCAAATTGGGATAGATGGCAGCAGAAAATCTCTTGCTCTTCCAGGCAGCAGCCCATGGAAACACAACGGCTGCTCATGTTTCCACTTTTTAGAACAGTTAAATCTGATCCCAGGCACTGGGGCTGCTGTTTAAAGATCAGATTTGGACTTTTAAGTTCATTTTCACAATTATAAAAGAAAATAAATGCTAAATACATACAAAGGAATGAACAGCAGCATTGGCTTTTAGACAACTTTTAAAACTGCCTGTCTAGATAATGACAAATGAAAATAAACACTTAAAAAAAAAGCCAAACATGAACAAGGACTTGAGTGTTTTTCCTTTTTTTTTTTTTTAAAGGGGAGGAAGGTATTATGTATTGACTTTGTATCACAGTCTATATAAATGCCTTGAAATTGGCCTCTGTCTTTTTATGAACCTCCTGCCATTTCAGACACTCCCACTTCATCACATTTTCAAACAATGCTTCAAGGAATGGGGTGCCCTGTGGGGCGGGAGCTCGGCTGCAGACTGAGTTCCAGGGAGAGGCTTTGTGTAAAAAGGCGGAGCTTTGTACCAGTAAGGCTACCACAGGAGATTCAAGAATTTCATAAACATGCAAGAATGAGTCAAAGCAACACCCTGGTTGTGTTTTTCATGAGGGAATGACATCATAATATGAAAAAAGTCAATTTTGCATAGGCCCCCTTTAACTACTGGAATGACAAATTTGGCCGGGATTTATTGATCTGGTGAAAGCACAAAGCATATCTAATTTACTGCTAAATTAAGCAGATTTTGCTTCACTTTAACTTCACAATATATTTTTGCACACAGTGTAGACCTATTACTTAAAAGCAGTCATGCAATAAAGGATTTACTTCAAGGCCATTATGAACAAAAGCTAAAAATAACTCACACATATAGCGATCGGGTTTTGTATACTTTACTTTAGGAAAAAAATAACTAAATCTAAACCCAAAGATGGCCAAGATATCGTTTAGCATTGTAGCAGAAGTCAGAGGGTACAGGAAAGTGTATAAAGTTTTGAAGTGCATCTTTTTAAGCTGATTGTAACATGAAACATAGAAGACAATGAGGCATCTGCCTCTGACAAGATGTTTGAGACGGTAAAGATGAAACACACCGAGCTTTGTGACTATCTTTGTTTTATTTGGCTTTGCTGCTGTGCTGAGGCTTATTTTACAGCCTGCATTCTAATGAGATTGAAAACGAGCAGGGAGGGAGTGTAGGGAGGTGGAGAGATTGTGTAACTCTGTTATATAACACAATATGCATGGCCTTCTCTTTCTTTCTCTAAGCACCTCAAATAGGGAAACAGAGCGCAGAGCGAGCAGCGGGGAGAGAGTGGAGGGTTTAAAAGGGTGCTGGTGTTAATGAGGGCGATGTGAAGAGACGTGTGCCTCTCGAAAAAAAAAAATCATACCTCATTATGGCACTGCTTCCAATAATGCAGATGATGAAAATAAGTTGTTTAGAAAGTGGGTAGACGTGAAGGGTGAACCCCTGACTGGTATTAGACAAGCTGAACCACCACATGGCAATCAGGTGGGAACACTGGGTAATTATTGCAGAAGAAATTATATTTCTTCCTTCACCTTTGTCCCACATTTGAATTGGTTTGCTTTAGACTTTTAAATATTTGATGGGCATTTAGGTATCCAGCTACTTATTGGAACTCACTTATTGGAACTTGGAAGCTACAGTAAAGCTGGTAATGCTTTGCTAATGCATATCTCTCTTTTTTTTTGCTAACTAAAACCAATGAGTAAAATTTTTAGAGAAAATGGAACAACCAACCAAGCTGGCAAACTTCGCTCATTGGCACCACCTTTCCATACAACACATACAGTCCTAAGAAAACTAAAATCAAACATAACCTGATAAACAGTAAAAAATTTGATTTATTTATATTATTATACAAAGTTTCCACCACTGTGAAAAAATGTAGGATACTTCCTTTAAATTAAGGTAAGTTTTGCACTCTGAAAGCACAGCTGAAATCCAGATTGGTTAAATTTCCCAGCTGAACCTCACGAATAGTTGACTTTCACACAGAAGGTCTCCTCTGTTTTCTCCTCCAGGTTATTCACGTAGACCAGAATCTCTGCTGAGCCCGGACTCTGGCTGGGAGCAAATCTTAATCCAATGGTGTAAGTCTCGCCACCGCCAATCTGAACACAGCAAAAACAACAAACTAACTCTGTATGCTTTAACCAATGAAGCTCTGAATTGATGAAGATCATCTAGATGCAATGTAATTTTTGTTGAACCAAGTTTTAAAGGGCACATATTGTGCTAAATCTACTTTTTTAGCCATTAAATGCATTTTGTTTTGCATTTGGAGTCTCTACTGCAGAAAAGTTAAATTTAGTTTCAGTGCTGCGTAGATATCTTTATATTCTTTTTGGGTCATATTTTTCAAACCGTTTAGTTTTCTCTTTTTTCTATGTTTTCTGAACTGGTTGATTGTTGGCATCTTTATTTATTTAGTAAATAAAATATTTTTGTGCCGCTTCATAGCCGTATCTATGCTATCAAGCTAAAAACGGACTCCTCTGGAAGCGTGCGCGAGGGGTGTGGGGGTGTGTGAAGCGCCTCATTTGGATTTAAAGAGACAGCGTCAAAATGAGTTGATCTGAGACACACCTCAGAAAAGAGGTGAAAGAGGGGCTTGTGGAGTTACAATTAGGAGGAATTCAGAACAAAGCATTGCAGTTCCACTTTATATAGACAAAACTGAGTGATTTAAATGTGAAAAAAAATTTCATATCACTCCATCATTTCTCACATAAGATGTATTTGTTTCATTTACTTTTTTATGAACAAGAAATATAAAGAGTTTCAGATCCACTAAGGTTTAAAACAGATGAAATTAAACATAATTTTAAACAATATGCCAGGTAGTGTTAGTTTCCTTATTACCCAAGCAATATGTCTATTTTCCAGTTTTCCGTTATTGCTTTTTCCTAATGCTGTTGTCTTGGTAACATGTTTATTAGCTTCTGAAAGAGAACTGCAGGGAGGAGTGTGTTTGTTTGGCCATTCAGCTCACAAACCATTAGTCTTTCTCCAGAATGAGGCATTCAACCTTTAAATGTTAGAGTTTGTTTCACAGTGCTTTGTTTACATTATTACAGAGGCCTGTCAGCAGTACGTGTAGTCAATAACTCTTCCAGCCTTGATTTGAAGCCATGAACTCATGGGTTTGATTTTAATAAACACTGTCAAGCAAATAAGTCCCAGAAGCCCAGTAAGCTTTGACCAAATTGATCAGCATTAAAAGAGTAAGGTTGTAAGTTATGTAAGTTATGAAGACAAAGAGCTTGTGATATAAGCTACTGTAAGTCACAGTAAGATATATGAAGTTCCGAGGCTTTAAGATAGATTAAACAAATTTGGTAAACAGAGTAGATGACAATAACTGGACTGGGTCCTGCTGACAAAATATTATAGATAAAATTTAGTCTCTTTAGAGATTAAAAAAAGCTCTGATTGAGTCAATTTTTCATGTTTAATGCAATGATAAGGACCTTTTTTAACTATATGTGTTTGCCCTACAATAATGCGCAATATCAGGGCTGTTTAACTAAACTGCTCAGTGGGCCACAGCTACTCAAAGCCAAGGGCCAGACATTGGGGGTTATGCGGGGGGTGGGGGGGGGGGTGTTGCCTATTAATGGCTGGTGAAACTCTGCAGTATGAAACAGAACATACATTATCCTCCTTTACCTTTAAAATGTGTTTATTTTGTTGTATTGAATCATACATTTTTAATTTACAATTGATTAAAAATCTATTTTTGTAATAAATAAAGTAAAAAAAAAAAAGTTCAAATCTTTGGCAGACCGGACGAAAGTCCCCTGCGGGTCAAATGTGGCTCGCGGGCCACCAGTTTAACAGCCCTGCCTTATATATTGAAATAATTATATAGCTTTTCCACACAACATTAGGGTTTTTTAGGGTCTAACTAAATAATCACTGAAACTTAAAAATAATTACACAAGGTAAGACAAAATAGTTTTTCGGTTGTTCTAAGCTCCTGATGTTGCGGTCTTATTTTTCTTTTATTGTAGTTTAAATTGCCTGTTTCTCCATGACGTCTGCAAATTTGATTATTTTTCTCTCTAATTAAGGTAAGAAAAGTGCTGAATGTTGCAATGTTTTTGTTGTCAGTGCCCATAGCCTGCAAGAAAACATGTGGTCTTTTTGTTTATGTTCACAATGTTTCAATTAGACAATAAATGATTTTTATTCTTTTTAATAGTCAGAACAAAAATATGAGACAATCAGGATAATTTATATTGTAATATGTTTCTAAAACATAGCAGTATTAATCTATTTTTTCTTTTTTTTTTTCTTGACAGCTTGTATTGTGTTAAAAAAAAGAGAAAATGGTATCCCCATTTGTGTAATGCTACAGGCACAGAATCTTTATTAGATACTCAGAGACTCACTGACAAGGTAAGAAAAAAAAAACAAAAAAACAGAGGGCTGTTTCTTACTCCTGCCCACCTCCTTCCTAATGATGAGGTGTCTTCAGGCCAAACACAGCACGACTCCTGAACTGTTTGTGTGCAAACAAGCCCCTCTTGCATCTCCCACATCTATTTCTGAAAATGATGATCTCTCATTGGTTTAACTATTTTTCAGATGCATAGAAATGATGACATCGGCTCCTGTTTTTATTGCAGAACGGTAACTGAATCAGGAAAAGACAGCAGCTGATTGTACAGCAAGTAAACAGCAGTGGCAGTAATTGGTTTGTTTTTTTTCTCTCAATCTGACCTGAACTTGTAAAAACCGAGGACTGAACAGTTAAGATTTCATGCTTTCTCACTAAGTTACTACTATATGTTTATTAGTAGGTAATAAATCTTTTAGAGCTTTTAGTCTAAGTTTTCTCAAGGTCTAACAGGACAATAAACAGCAGATTGATGATTTTGACACTTAATGAAATGGTTCATTTCACTTTATGTCATATATATAATTAAAACATTTTCACCGTCATTAAGATTTATTTTAGTGACATTGTTTATGCTTTGTTGACGAAACAGCAAGCTTTAATCTGAAGGAAACTGTCTGACAGGCGTTTTTTTCAAGACGTTAATCAAAGTATTGATTTTAGTCTTAGCAGGAGGAAGAGAACCGTCTAACCTCTCGTCTTATCTCACCTGAAATTTATCCTCTTTGAACTGGAGCAGGTCCGGGTGGTCCGAGCGGAGCACAAACGTGCGACCGCTGGCGTAAGGGTTGGTGTAGGTGATCTTCCTTGAGCTGCCGCGGCCACCGCTAACTGGGACACACACTTCAAATGCCTGCACACACACACAGATAATTTGTTGAAAATGCTACAAAAACATTTAAGTTATTTCACCCTAAAATGAGCAAGTTTACTTTCATTTCTTACTTTTTCATGGGCTATAAAGTCACTTAATATGTTATTGAAGGACAATACATGATGTCATGTGTTGTTTACCTTATTTTTTGCTTCAATCACATCCAAGTTTTTTTTTTTTTTAAATGTGTGACAAAACAGGTGAGGGGCCAGGAGAGCCAGTGGCAGCATTTTACCTTGTACTGTTACAAGTCTGTTCACCTGAAGTGGCAACAAACTCATTGTACTTTCCAGTACTTTGTGCAAGGGCATTCTTTATTTTTAACTGTCAGCAAAATAAAATAATAAAGAACTTGTTTATAAGGGAGGCACATGTCGATTTGATGGGTAGCTGTAACCGTCTAGTAGACGACTTGTGCTCGAGCAGGCCCCCTCAGGCACCAAGTTAACACAGTCATCTTGCTACTGACACAGAGAAAAAGTGACCTGATATCCAGCAAAGCGTGTAATAGAAGCACTAATCTCAGTATGAATTCTACAGCTTGTCATGATTTCTTGTTATGGGGCAAAAGTCTGGATCAGCAAATTGAAATGGATGCTGATAATATGATGCATGAGTTGCACCAAAGAGGCTGAGGCTCATGTTCAGTGTGTCCTGAGTGAGACCTGAATCAAAAAAACAGCATCCTTTCTTTGGACTTATAACCTCTTTAGCCCAAAGGGTTTTCTTGACATTTGTGCTCGAAATAACATGCCGAAGTGTAATTTACAAACTCTACTTAAAAAAATCTTGGTACCAAGATAAAGTGAACACTTGGGAGATTTCATTAGAAGTGTATCAAAGCAGCTGCTATTGTTTTAGAGATAGTGAGGATGGAACAAAATATTTATTGTAATTTTTTCCCTCTCCCGCTTGAAAGTTTTTGGATGAGATAGTATATAACTCATTTAAAACTATGATGAATAAAGCTAAAACCATGTTGGTACTATCAATAAATGTTAAGAAATCTTGGGTTTTTCATTAAAAAATGTATTTCATTTTTCTTACCTGTCTGAAAAAACTCGTCTTTGAATGTTTGTTCTTTCAAAAAAATATCCAAGCATTTATTTTTCACCATTGGGGTGTGGTGGCGCAGAGGTTAGAGAAGCGTTATTAAAGCCTTCGAAACTGTAGAAAGAATCCTACCTTGGAAAGTACTGGACGGTGGACATTAAGACAGATGAGCCAAGCAGTGACCAGCCTCTGTTGATCGATATCTACTGCATTCAAATACAAGAAGCGGCTGCCGGCCCGCCATGGTTGGACCCTTAACTGGAGCTCCTGCACAGCTGCAGGAGGCAAAACAAACACACCAGCTGGGTCCACCTGCAGAGAAGGTGAGGGCAATAAAGGTTGATTGGATTTGGCAACTAGGTGATGAAATGTTGTTGATTGGGTGGGTTATGGGGATGAGGAGGACACAATAAAAAAAAACAGAGCTATTGAACAAGTGGCAGAATTGGTTAGACACAAAATGGAAAAAAATAAAAATAAAACATGGATAATAGGAACGGGTGTTTAAAAGAGTCAGAGGACAGTAAAGAAAGTGTTCAGGGTGAGAGAAAGGTTGAATGAGACTCGGTGAAAATAAAAAAGGCAAAGAGAAAGGGCAGACAATGAAACAAGACGAAGTAGAGTCAGAAAAGTGACAGACACGAGGATGTGAGACTGAGATTTACTGTGCAGCTCTTTTTCAATCTGTTGAGAAAAGCAAAGCTATTCTCTGAAGCTG
Source organism: Cynodonichthys magdalenae (assembly GCA_031762555.1). Classification (NCBI taxonomy): domain Eukaryota; kingdom Metazoa; phylum Chordata; class Actinopteri; order Cyprinodontiformes; family Rivulidae; genus Cynodonichthys; species Cynodonichthys magdalenae. The sequence goes on along the minus strand of JARVJO010000024.1, from coordinate 20,298,014 downwards.
AGCTTTATCCTGTTTTGTAAGACTCCTCCAATGCATTCCACTGTGAGCCAAACCTGCTGAGAGTCAGATCAAAGCTGCCACTGATGCATACGGTGAACTCTTTGAAAAATACATCTGTCACTTTTTCAGACGCTACCCTATTTCTACAGGGTAAACATGTTTGGGTCGTACAGTGAGCATACACAGAAACTGTGACAGTCCTTTCTTTTTTTTTTTTAATCCAAGTGAGTATTATGAAATATTTTACTGCAACACTGAGTGAGAAGCTCTGCCAACATTTCTTTGCTCTTGTTTTAGTTATGAATAAGTAACAACCTCTTAAAATAGAAGAAAGGGATGATTATAAGGCTTATTTTCATGTCCTCAGATAATTAGGAACATTTCAAATGTTTTCTAATGCAATTACAAAAAAACCTAATAAAAAATGGCATAAACAGAAACATTGTCAGAATGCATTTATATACTGTTTTTCTGAACATGACTTCAGTGTCAAGATGGGGTTATTACAAAAAACACTGTTGCTATTTCACTAGTTCAAGCTGCAAAGAAGACAAATAGCTAAAAACTATTTTTATATGCAGTCTGAAAATTGCTCATTCAAAAATCCTGCCAGCTTCTTATAAATATATAGAGATACTTTGAGTTGGTATAATTCAATTTTAGCACTTGCTTTCTTACTTTGTTTTGTTGCACTACATAGTTTTAGCATCAGTCGTGCTTTGCTCAGTTAACAACACGCCAAAGTCAGTTTGTTTTACAATCAACATTTTAAATATTTTAAGAAAAAAATGCATTTAAACTTTAAATGGACTCGTGAAAACTTAATTTTAGTGTCACACATGTCGAGATGATGTAGAAAAGGAAAAAAAAAATAGACAGAATGGGGAATTTGTGCAGGTGATAGAGAGGACACAACACTTTGTTTACAACCATGACAACAGTTGTTGGTTGCCAGCTTGTGATCTGTTTTGAAGTTAACTCGACACAAGATCTATGTATTTGCCTGCGCTGCTATAATTCTGGATGTTCTAACTAGATTCCCGCTACCCCAGACAGTCAAGACGAGTTAAACAGAACTCTCCATCAAAGTAACTGTTCTCTATGTTTCCCAACAACCACTGACCCAAACTTCCATAAATCTACAGTGTAGATAGGTGGAGAAAAGAGAAGACCCCACCCCCACCACAGTGTCAGATCAAGTTGAATTTCTTTAAATAAAAACATCTTTCGTTTTGGTTAAAAGTTGTTTTTATGATTCCAGTGTTTCCTTAACTTGATGGTTCTGCTGCCCCACTCTGTGAGAGGAGGTGGTGCTCGCACACAAAAACACACAAAAAGTGAAAGAGCTTCAATGTCAAGTTGAAAATGGTTGTGATGAGTGGTGGAAAACCGTATAGAACGAGAAACTTTGAGTAACACTTGGCGACGGAGTTAGAAAAACAAGCTGGTGCAGAATAAACCTCATGCAAAATCATTTGAATTATTCACGTTTTAGACCAAGATCAAACAAAGCAGGGGGAATAAAGATAGAAGAAGAATCTTTAAGGTTTTGTCAAACTGCAGAGACAACAAGACACGATTCCATTTATGTTCTTTCCCCAAACAAACCCTTTTAGATTTAGCTTTATCAACACATGGGATGTGCTTTGTAGTACCTCAATCTCCTTAGGGTGTGAGGAGAAACATTTAATCTTTCGAACAGCCTGCTTTCCTCTCAGAACAAGTGATTGACAGCTCCGCTGGCCAGTGACACAACTGACGTCCACACGCTCCAGAAAATGCACGTAAATCTGCCAGACCTGGGAAGGCACTGCCCTCCACTTATCTCTACAAAAAAGCAAAACAAAGACATTATAATCAAGAACAATTAGGCTAAGGCTCCTCGGAGATGAAGCAGGTGCTGCATGAGGTTGGAAATGAGAAGCGCTGATGTATGGCTGTACTCGCATTTTAATAAGCTGAAAGCTCATGATCATCCACTCACTGCCGACAACAGAACCTCACAGACCTGAGCTGACTTGCAGAGTGGAAAGCAATGTAGTCACCTACTCAGTTCTGCTCTGAGACAACAGCTCTCAAGGAGCCTTGGGGGATATTTGCAATAAAAGTGAAACGATGTGGGCTTTGGAGGACACACAGAACATCAATAACATTTGAAGCTGCTGATAAGTGATAATCTTAGATAAGGAACAAATGCTCACTGAACTACATTTGATTTGCCACTAATGCTTCATTGTAATTGTTGCTAATGATTTCCTGGTATGTTTTTGAGAAATCACAAATCTTAAAACCTCCAGACTTACAGCATGGTATCTGAGGTTTGTAATTTGATTAACTGGTAATTAGTTTTAATAACTTCACCAGCGTAGCTACATACTTAGAGCCTGCTGTGGTGCTAATAGGACCATTTCCTGTGCATCTTTATAAATAACTCTTATGATAAATAAAACAGAAAACAGTGTGATAACTTTTTACCATAGTTGTTTAATTTTATTATTTTAGGTTATTTCTTTAACAAACTACAGTATACAACAACCAGTTGTAAATGCAAACCAGTCAAAATCTTATAATTTTCAAAAAATCTGGGTTGAATAATGGAGCTTTGACCTTGCACAAACACTGGTGCAGCATGCTGACAAACAGGAAGTCAGAAATATCCACCAAATTGTCTTAGAATTTAGTCCAATAATGCAAGTGTGCATTAAGATTTTAATTAGCAAAACCAAATGTTTGTTCAGGCTCAGCTCTGCTTGTGGTCACAGTGTACACTAAGCAGCACAATACATACGTGAAGACCATCACGAAGAACATTTTTATGTGTGGGCTGGGACTGCCGGGCACTTTCAAGTACACATCCTGAGGCTCTCCTGGCACCTACCCAAAAACACAGTAAATGAGAGAAAAATAGTACCAGAATGTAATAACTTGTGTGTATCATGAATGACCTTCTGTTGGGACAAAAAAAAAGTTACAAGTTATCACCTACCCTGTTACCACTTTAATAATCAATGTCTTCTAATGTCATTGCAAGATATTTGTAATATATATAAATTCTTACCAGCATCCTCGTCTGGCAGATGATGTTAGGGTCGCTGCAGCAAACAGAAATATGACTCCTGGAATCTGGATCTTCTGTTGGTTGATCCAGAAATAATCAAAAGAATAATAAATAATACGTACATGGTGCATCCAGTTAATATTCATGACAGGTTATGTCTTGTGAGATTTATTTTCCTTTAGCTCGTACAGATATAGACTTACGTTAAGCTTTTGCTTAAGCTAAAAATAAAAACATCAAACCGCTTTTTTTTAATGCTTTGTTCCATAGTTGGCAACAATCTTTGTGCAATGAAAGAAAACCTTATATATCTTACTCAAACTTGAATGGACAAATTGAACCCATGACAGTGGAAATAATGGACGCAGACCTATATTTTGGCGTCCTAACCTGTGGGGTCATGCCATGGTGGCAGGCGTATTGCCTTCTTCAGGAAACAAAGTTCTGGGTGGTACAGTCTGAAAGTCTGGTCCACAACGTGGGGTGTTGGCTCCACATTCACTTGGCAGATGACCATTGGCTTGCCATCGCTTGCCCTGAATGTTACCTGGGGAGGAGTGGTGAAAAGTCAGTGGCATAAACAACAAGTCATTCCTCTGCATAATGATCGACATTTCTATCCAAATCCATTCATGGAAATAAAAATCAGGCATTTTGCTCATTGAACACAGAGCAGCTGTCTAAATGTGATTTGATGTTCATGTGTCAGATTTGCGGCCCCCACGTTGACCTGAAGGAGTGGCTCCTATCTGACTCTGGTGATGAATGCTGACTGACAGTAGTGCCAAAGCTGGCATACTGACAGCTCTGCTGTTGGGAGTTGTCAGTTGTAGCGTGATACAGATTTGATCCAGGCCTGACCTCTTTGACCCGCTGACAGGGTTTTTGCTCAGAGCAGGATAGCTGACTCTGGCACACAATACACACTAAAAAAAGGAGGGAGGCACAAACGATTGGCAGACTGGCAAATAATTCATCACTCTGTGGAATGTGAAAGCACCAGTAAACAAACACAAAAATGTAACGCAGGTTAGCGAGAGGTAACTAATTATAGATGATCTCAGTTCTAATACGCACAACAAAAGCCAAGATTTTAGTTGAATGACCTCTGACTTATCAAACACTTTCTATTTATTCATGTTTAGTATTATTACAAAAAAGATTTTTTCCTTGTAATTTTACTCAACAGTCTTTTCTCCATTTACAGGAAGGTGGAGAGAGACAGCCATTCCTCAGAGAACTGTCTGGATTCTTTGTGCACACAAGATGTTAGACTTTAGGGTGGAGCAGGAGGTTAACCTGATTTAAGCTCCAAATCAAAAAATCTATACAGTAGAGTGAGTTTAGATGTCTGTCTTCTCTTGCTCTCCCAAAACCATTAAGACCTACATATGGGTATACAAATTTTACAGAACTCAAGATGTCATTTTGAAAAGGGCTAGTGCACGGCAAAGATATTACAACAAAGAAAAAACATCCACATTTAAAATAAAAAGGCAAATCTGGAGATGAAGATAAATACGGTTCAATATCCAAAATAAGATTGCACGAGGTGTAGTTTATCTGTACCTTGATGGTTTTGGCAATAATATTATTGGACAGATTCTTTTTGGCTATGTGAGACCCTTTTCCTCTAGGCAGAAAGCTTGGTCCCTGTGAAGATTTGATAAGAAGCAGAATTGTTATCAAAATTCATCATCAACCACATAAAAGCAAATAAATGCAAAGCAAATGTTACATACATCTGCATGCCCTGGAACAAAACTGTAAATGATAACACGCAGAATATAACCAAAAAAAGTGAGAATCCCCCTGCAGTCCACAGAAGATTAAAAACAAAACACCATCAAATTGACATCCGTTTTGAATTGCACTTGTGACAAGAAATAAAGACAAAGTTGCCTTGAAATAGTTTATTAACTGAGGTTAATAAAACTTAAAGCGTACTGACATTCAAACAAATACACTTTATTCCTACTCAACATAATATTTTCAAGGATTTTTTGTAACCAAACATTTGGTAGAATCAAGGACACTAAATTTTATGTTTTTTGTGAACTTTAATCAGTGTGTAAAATAACAGTCTCTTGAGTCGTGATGGGATGTTTTAATGATTGTTTTCTGCTGTAAAACCAATTTATTAAATTCAAAGTTTAGGGCATAAAAACAGACTAACATATACACTAAATCACTTTTGTTAAATATGATTAATTAAAAAATAATTAAAATTACTACTAAATGTTTTTTTCAGAAGAATTAAATAAATACCGCCTCCTAATCGTTCCTTCAAAGTCTCCTTCTGGTCTGCTTTTTACCTGGATCGCCAGGGTGTGGTTGCAAGTGAAGCTCTGGTATTTCAGAGGAATGTGGACGGTTTCTTTTGGTCGGAGGTAAACCTGGGGACCTGCGGCACCTTCCTCCACACGAAACAAGTTCTCTTCCACTGGAGTAGGAGTTTTGGTTAGTGCTTTGAAGTAACGCCACTCCTCGGTGTCGGTGATGACACTGGATGAAAAGATTAAAGGACATGAATGTGATCAAAGCTACGTTTTACATATTTGTAGAAAATCCACCCTGGATCAAAACTCGAGTTATTACGTGATCAGAAAGAGAACCAAACTGATATAAATTGCAACTTTTCATACATGATGAAAAATTGCTCAGAATAAAACAAATGATTGCTCTTTTTAACATGATTAAGTCTCACAGCATTTAGAGGTAAATTGGTAAAAACAGAGTAACAAGGAGGGATGAGATTTTCAACAAATTTAAAAAACAAGATTGTAAATTGCAAAATAATTAAGTTATTTTTTCCAAGGAATAAAAAGGAAAAGAGGAAAAATTAAGCAATAAAAACAAAGGATCATGTAATTAACCATGGAAACATCACCTGGCAGATACAAATGCAAGTAATGTAAGTTAACACCCAGTTCAGGTCAGCTGATAAACCACTTGATTCTTTTCCAACATAAATCAATACTGCAGATAATATGAAGCAAAACAAAAAGTTAGAATAAGAGATTTTTTTTCTTTTTTTTTTAAGTGTAATGTTCTTTGCCCCTGCAGTCTACACCACTTGCATGCTTCATTAGATGTAAAAAAATAAAACAAAATTAAAAAAATAAATAAATAAACAAAAAACAGAAGATTCTGCACACATCTTTGAAATATAATAGTGTCACAAACCATGATTAGAAATTGTGAAGTGATACCAAAATATTAGCTTTTTGTTTTGTGTTGATCAGCAGAACCTAAATTATAATTAACTGTATGGAAAATATACCACTCTTTTTTTTCTAACAGGGTCAACTAGTGTAAAATAAAAAGTAAAGAGGTTAGACAGAGTTCCAGTTTAATGCCCAATAAATGGATTTCCAGGGAATGAAATAAAGGAAAATGTAACATGCTGTGGAATGGTTTATGTCTCCTCCTCCCTTTTTCAATGCAAATATTTCACACAAATGGATACAGGGACCTGCTTTATAAAACTTCAAAGGTTCCAAGCCCAGGGCAAAGGAGGATTTCTCACAATTGTAGTTTGTGAGATATTTTTATTTAATTTGATTTTATTTTTAAGAACCTTACCTCCCTAACATTTAGGAAATACTCTACAGTCACTTCTAAGAAATGCATTTGAATATTTCCTCTGTGCAGTTTAAAAAAAAAAAAAACTTTTTTCTTACATGAAACAAAAAAAAATAGTGTTTTGTCTATTTGATGCTTCAGTCGGCTTTAATAACAATGTGTTGATTCTTTTTTTCTCTAAGAAAATGCAGCACGAACTGATGTGAGAAGGACTATCGGTCACTTCAAGTTGTCAAGATAAAAATAAAAAAAAGCAAGACAAAAAATAAAATAATGCAGCATGAAACAGGAAAAAAACAAACAAACTGAAGAATCATGAGAAAAAGCATTAACGTGGCTCAGAGCAGAACTACAGTCTGTTAGCCATCAGTCTTTCTTAGCGCCTGGCTCCATCAGGACAAGTGTAAAACGTATCCTTACAAAATGGATGGCAACAGGTAGCAAATATGTCCTCTACATCAAGCAGAGTCTCTGGACTTTAAACAACAGCTGACATCAAAGCTACAACTAGCTTAGCCTTTCACTAAGGACTCCGTCTTCAAAGACCCGTGCTGGAATTCCAGCTAAGGTCAGTCTTCTTTCTTGTTTGCTTCTGTAGAACAAAAAACTGACACAAGGCTCTCTTTGTGTTCTCAAGAAACCTTCTTGTCAAACATTGGCTGAAATATTGATGAGGAAGCAACAACAGAGCACCTTCGCACACCTGAGCAGGCTGTGTGTTCGTGTAATGCGGGCCGGGTACCGTACAGCAGGTTTGCTGCCCCTCTGAGGCTGCTGTAAAAACCGTTCACTCGCCTCACCTGATCTCAACTAATAAATTCAGACTATCCCAGGTGTCACTGAGCAAGAGGCAGAGGCAACGCTTTGACAGGCTGTCAGTCCATCACAGAGCCGATACAGAGACACACGAGACAAATAACCGTGAAGGTTCTCACACGCGCACAGCCAATTTAAATTCGCCAATTAACCTAACAGGCATGTTTAGGCCAGCGGGAGAAAGACGGAGTACCCAAAGAAAATCTTTGCAGGTATTAGGAGGACATTCAGGCTCTGCACAGAAAGGCAATGAATTTCCTCTACCTGGAATTTTAATCACAGTCTAAAAAGAAATGTAGATTTCTACATGAATGCTTCCACAAATGTGAATGAAATGCTTATATGATGATTAATTGACATTTACATGATTAAAAAATAAAACTGAAATGGCAAAACTAGTCAGACTATTTGGATATGTTTTTATTTTTTTTTATCAGAGTCCCTTAGGGTATTTTTTCCCCTAAAAATTGAAAGTAGTATTAGTTGATGAGGAGGAAATACCTAATGATGTGCAATAAATTTCCCACAGTAATATAACAGATGGCAACAAGTGATGTGCTGCAGGAGACCTGGTATGACTCTCAGGCTTGGCTTTACCTTTTTTTATTTATAAAAAATAAAACGTTTGTTAGACCCAGAAAAAAAAAAAAAATGCACACCATGAACAGATTAAAACATAATTTTCTAAAGTGAAACAAAAGCTATTTATGTGATTCCAGAGGAGATGCTTCATTACTGCATTACTGTGGATAAACGTGTCCCAGAGCACTTCTGAGTACAGTTGCTTGAAAAATCAGATTTGAATCACTCCATTCTGAATGTGTCGTCACCTGTAAATACACTTGTGATCAGATCACATGCTAGTTCCTGGTCTGAACAGGAGCATCGACTCCACGTGCTGCAACAAAACCTCATCCAATAAATACAGATATTTCTCCTCTATATATTTCAGGCACTTGGTAAAGTTAACAGACAGCTTGGTGTGAAATGCTGCCCTGCCTCGTCAAGAAATAAACAAAGAGAGAGGACGATAAGCCAGTAAGAGGACAGATACAAGAATTGATGACTCTCAATTAGAGAGGGCCCAGTGGTCGGCCTAATGCCATGATGATTCATCCATGGTGCTCTGCAGCCTTTGTTGATCAATTTGATATATGTTAATCCAAAGCCCAAGCATGAGCAGAATCCAAAACAAAAGATTGAGAAAGGGGGATTAACAACGAGGCTAAATGAAAGCAACACGAGCACCGCATGAATACCAAGAAAGGGTCATCCAGCAAACACCCACCATAACGGCTGTTATGTGTGGATTTAATAGGATGTTTACCATATCCACAGAGTTATATATGCATCTGTCTCAAGGACAACTGCTTGTGTTGCTGAGTGAGAATTGCTCCTGCAGGAAAATTAGGATACATTCACAAGACTGTACATTAGTTCACACAACACATAAGTTATGTCACAACTAGGACTGAGCTGTGAATTTGACTCCTACAACCTGAATCCCAATTTAAATGTATTAAAATATACATATAAAATTCACATTTTAAAACACTTTTCATATTTATATCTTCACAATTCATGCCTAAACATGAAACATAGTTTTAATCTGACAGCCTTTTAATTGATACTTTTAAAAATTTCATAGTGGATCCACAGAGTCCACAAAGATCTAATGTTTTAAAATGCAAAACATTATTTGAGTAGGCATTTCATGAACTGTTTAACAAGTTTGCATGAAATTCTTTGAGATTTAATTGTATTTGTCAAACTCCACCCTCACAGAATCTGAGGCACACACCTGCTAACTTTGTGAAGGGCCCACTGTCAAATCCTAAACTGCACCACGGCTCCCTTGCAGGCATTTTGAGCCCTGGATGCACACTTTCCGTCTGTCTGCGTTTCAGCAGACAATGCCTGAGGGAATTGCCCACAGTTCATAGTCCCTTGACAAATACAGCCTCAAGGCATAAAGAAAAAGAATAAATGTGCAGGAGGAGTATATTTGTGGCCAAAATTTAGTCACTATAAGTCAAAAGATAGGGGATAGTGATTAGATAAGGTGGGATACTTCCTTTGCATAAACTTGGAGTTTTAGTGATGCTAAAAAACTGTTCTGTGATCAAGTGATTTTGTGTGTTCCTTCTATGTGTTTTTTTTCTCTACAAAACCAGAGTCAAACATAAAATACTGCAGTTACAGTATATGAAAACCCTTAAAAATACAGGAAGGAAGCAAAAAATGACTAAAGAATGTTTCAAAAACATTTAGAAGTAACTTCAAACATGACTTTCAGATTAACGAGTAGCTTCACTGCACAAATTTCACTTTTTATGAACTGAAGGCTTTAATTCTGGTATTAATTTTGTTTGATGTGATGTCACAAAGATTTTTATGTGAAAATATTTAGTTGTAAAGTTGATCCCAGCTTTTATACAGACAGACAATTTGCCACTGTAAAAAAAAACAAAATTAATGTGACTCCCTACTACCTTGTTTTATTGCCTTTCTTACAGGGCGAGCATCTTTATTATAAAAATAATGGCACATGTAGTTTTCATATTATAGTTTTTTAGTAAAAAAAAAGTCATTGTTACTGGGACACAAAATGTATTTGTGCATTCAGCAAAAATGGTGTGAATCATCACATCTTTATAACAACTGCAGAAAGAGATTTTTACACTCTTATGAAGTAACAAGGACCATTGTAATGAATAGTGATGCTCTGATAATAGAACACCACGTCCTCGCCAAGTGTTACAGGAAACTCAATCCTGTAGCTAGTGGTGAAATTTTTAAGGAACAGTTAAACTGTTCAGCTGTCACCTTAAAAAGCTAGGTTCTCAGTTTATGAGCAAGTCGAGAGCAAGGATTCAACCCTATTCTCTAAAACAGTGAAAATAGGCTCCTGAGCTTTAACGCTACAATTGTAAACACATTGAAAATGTGTGAACACAACTTCACGGTGGAGCATCGACTGTTGTGGTCTGATGAACGCATACAGCACAGAAACACATGTTCACACCTACTGTGTTAGATTGGAGGCCAACCAATAAATTGGTTATATCTATCTGGTTTTTAAAGATGAAACATGCATTAACATTTTACCTTGCTTGGACAAAAATCATAAATGTGAAGAAGTCCGAAGACAAAAAAAGTGTACAAAAATACAAAAACATCAGGTTGAACATGTCACTAAGGTTAACTGACGTGTTTTTCTGTTCATACTCTTAAAAATGGGAAGTTAAAAGACCTGTGACGTGCATATCTTTCAAATACAAAAAGGTAAAGAAAATATCTATATTTACAAAACTTGACATAAAACATGATTTTACCCATTTTATCACATATGTGCCATATTTTCCTTGAACTTGGCTCAGCAAAAGCAAAGGTGAACTATTTAAGAAAGATTACTCTCTGGTCTTTGTTTATTGACGTATTGTTTGAACTTTGATTCTTCATCTCTCTTTGATAGTGACTCAAAATAATCTAATGAAACATCAGATATTTCTCTACAATTTGTGTTGTTAGCTGTTGTAGCAATTCTCTGGTCACATGCAGACATTCCCCTTTGACATCACTTCCTGTTACTTCACATGCAAATATCTCAACAACTGTTTATCTCAGATGCATGAATTTTTATTTTTTTTTACAGTATGTTATTAATGTCATCTTTTCAAAAATACATTCATATATCTAACATAAAATTTTTTGTCACAAGCACTTTAAAGGAACAAGTTTTTAAATATTTGGACCTTGTAACCACTTTTTTTGCAAACAGGGTTTCCATTAGTCTTGTCAAAATCTATTTTGTCAAAGCTAATATAACTACACTTAAAGACTTAAGGAAAGAGTTTCAGGCAAACACTACACAACTGTTGAGAATATCTGCACCATCTTACCTGAGTTCTGAATCGTCACTATGAATCGTGACCGACTGATAGACGTTAAAGGGATTTTTAAGGACAAACTCCATGTATTCAGCAGAGCCCAGGCTGGCGTAGACGAGGTGCTGCGTGGTGATGGCCTGGCTCAGCATGTTGGCGATTCCCTCTGCCTTGCTGTGGGCTTCTCTGGATTTGGCTTGATGTTCCCTGGTCACTTGGACTTCCCTTGTGTGATCCTAACACCAAGAAACGATGGCAGAAGCTGATTAATGCATACATTAATAAATAAATACATTATAAAAAAAGTCCTCACTGTAAACAACCATCACCCTTTTTGAAACAACCTTACATTTGGTTTTAATCAACAGAACACTTTTTTTTGTGCCGCAGCAGATCATAACTAAAGTTTTAGCACTTACTTTTAGTGCTGCCATGTTCAGTTAATGAGTTTGTAGAGGAAAATGTCATCATAACGGATGGAAACAATAACCAAACTGAAGACAGTAAAAACTCAGTTTGCAGTAAATCATAATTTTCTCCCTGACCTTTTAGTGACTATTTCAAGGCATATATTAACACATGGCTGCCTCTTGTCTGATTGCACACTTTAGATGGAAAATAATGTAGTTTGAATGATTGTTTTTGCAAGCAGGCAGGCTTTTTGGCCACATATTTTTCATTTCAGTCAAGTGCTGTGATCAAGAAAATGACCTTTTCAAACCTTTTACACCAACATTCTTTTCGGGCTAAATTTAATGGATCTAAAGTTTAAATCAACTTGGCAACGGTGACAACAGATGGAGTTGTTCATCTTAGATTTTTATTAATTTACAGAGTTTGTAATACTAACTTTTTAAATAAGTGTTTTTATTTCACTGATACAGAATAAAAAACGTATCACAACAAATATTGAGCTTTATATTAGGTTATAATGTAATTCAAACCCAGAGTGACTCATTCATGCATGTTTGAGAAATCTTTGAATCTCCTGTGGTAGCCATGTGGAGCTGCCTGAACACTTGCTGGTACAAAGCACCACCTATTTGCACAAAACTCCTCTTTGGAGCTCAGTCTGCAGCTGAGCTTCTGCCCCACAGAGCATCCCTCCCCCCAAAGCATTGTTTGAAAAAGTGTTGAAGTGGAATTGTCTGAAATGGTAGGAGTTTTTTAAAAAGGGCCAATTGTAACCATCAAACATTCATCCAATTCTAGCCAAAGAACCAATGTTGAAAAAATGTTATTGAATCAAATTTTAATGATTGAAATGCCAATGTCTAATTAATGTTGAATCAACATTGATATAGTATCAGTTATGGTTGAAAATCTAAGATTGTTTCAACAAGTAAGTCATCGACCACTTTTTGTATAATTTCAACATGGATTCAATATCATGCCAAACCATGTTTCAATGTTGATTCACTTATATTTTGCAATCCGGGTAGTTACCTGATTGGGGTATAGAATTGAACTATGTGTCTGGGAAATACATACTACCCCCCAATAGATGTAAAAACTGGGGCAGAAAGTTAATTATGAATAATAGATAATACTGAGGTTTTTTACAAGTCAAGCTATGGTGAAACTGCTGAGCATGAAACCTGCTTCGACTAAAGTTGTGGTTATCAATCGAAACAAAAAAAAAACAGAACGCCAAATTGATTTTTTGAGCTACACTAACAGTCTTGTTTCTCTGTGAGCAGTTCTATCCCACATAGAATTGGCTGTTACAGAGCTGTGAAACAAGTAAAACGCTGGTCTTCCCCGAAGAAATGTATGGTGTAAAATGTCAAAGACACACATGCTCTTCTGACAAAAGGCCATTTAACATGTGACCCAAAGGTGAGAACGCACAGCTTTTCGACGCAGAAGAACATTTACCGGTATTATCTTTTTGTGCAGTGCAGATGGTTGAAGGGCACATTACCTTGAGAATTTAAATACTGGTGGGTTTTCTCTTGAGGAGTTAAACCAAGAAAGTTAACTATTACTTTGGTTGTGAAATCTGTCAGAGACTTCACTGAAGAAAACTCACAATCTGCAACAATTTAGACATAAACAACTTTGTGGTTTACCAAATTCAAAAATATAGTCTGAGCTCACTGGAATTTCAGCTGCATTCGTATTTTCCTTGGCCTCCCGCTGATACACGGCAGCCATGCAGTCCAGCTTCCGGCGCTCAATGCTGGTGTCCTTTAGGTGTCGTTCTCCTGGCATGCTGGCGTCAGCTCTGATCCTGCTGTACGGCAGCGTGCGATCCTCATCTCCCTCCAGCCTGTGTGCTTGTGCAGTGGTCCTGGCTGTGAAGTAGAGACAGGCTAAAAGGGGGAACTTATTCACTGAGCAAAATGGAATCTAGTCTTTTTGCCATTTTGACCATATGTTCTAAAACCAAGTGTCCAAGTGAGAGAAAGAGGCATTCACAATTTTATATCCTGTTCCAGTACAAAAAGGAAAAAACAAAAAACAACGGATTGTTCACTGAAAAGAGCTCAGTCTAACAATCATCACTATTTAAACTGGGCCAAAGCCCTACTGCTGAGAAAAACAGTCCACTCAATATTTTCCATCACGGTCAATGGAGTTAAATCTTATTCTTTTCACAGGGTCATAAAAATAATCCAATATTTTTAAAGTCCTGATAAACATATTAGACCAATAATGTACTCAGACCAAAACTGAAAGGTAGTAATAAATAATACGGTATGTGCCAGGTAAGTACAAGATAAGTAGAGGTATGTACCAGGCTGTGTTATAGTTTGCTGACAATTTAAACTTTACTTATTTTATCTAATAAAAAACAACATTTTCCTCATGTCGCAGCCATGTGATTAATTCTGTTTCAGCAATGGTGAGAATTAACAGGAGTCACTGAAAGCGACTATAAATCAAAGATAGAAATGAGCAGCAAAAAAGCAAAGGAAAGCGTAAAGTAAATCAGTAAATGGAGGGGAGAGGTGAAGATTAGGTAGAAAATAAAAGATTTTTTGGCAGAGAGCAAGCTGTAAAGTGGTCTTTTATTCAAGCTATTCAGAAACCTTACCTCCTGTGTTTGCTATACACCAGACTTTAGACCTTCTCTAATTCCTCAACTACGCATCAATTTTCTATAGTTCTCTCTCATGTGTATTAACCCAGTTCTGTTCTGTTCGGTACAACTTGTATAGCTTTAAAGTTTCTGCATTTGCTTGTGGTTTATTTGCAGCAGTTTTAGTTATGCGTGTGTCTTTCTTTGCAGTGAACTAAATCAATGTGATGAGGTATTATTGTTGGTTTGTTGTTTTCTTTGAGAATTCTTCATTTTTCATGAGCTGTTTTACCGTATACTTTCCAGGTGAACCTGATGAAAACACTTCATATATTTGATCATGGTAAAAAAACAAGCTGGGTATGTTCTAATGAGCTGGTTTGGAATATCAGGTTAGCAGGAATAGGTTATAATAAACAAAATGGAAGGCTTTTGAATTGCTAGTTTAAAAGAATATTTGAATGAAGAGGAAACAAAACAATAAGATTGGCAATTTGAGAAAAAATTTGGTTAAGGCCTTATTTTCATTCTTGTTTAGATGTGCATTAATCTTAATGTTCAATCTGAAAGTTAATAGAGACCATATTTTCTATCAGTCATGGAAGTTAAATGTGTGCTACATCAGAATTTAGGTTTGGATAATGTTTCCACACAGATCAGTGCAGTATCTGACGAACTCACACTGTGCCCTGCAGCTTCCTTGTAGCCTGATGTGAAATTCCCGGTAACATAACTCGCTTTCAATGATTCAAGAGTGTAACAACTGGGAAATGATTCGCTTGCTATGTTATTTACTCAGCATGTTGCTTTACACAAATATTTTTTTTCTGTCAGTGACACACAAACATACCACACTGTCATTTCATCTTAATAACTAGATGAAAGCTAGTGTAGACGGTAAAAGCTGTTTTCCTGTTTGCAAAGCTCTTTGTGGGGCTGGAAAACTTTTTCGAACTGCTAAAAGAAATCGCAAGAAACGTTTGGTCAAGAAAGTTCAGGCTGTGTTGATAAATAGCAGTTGTCATACAAATGCTGACTTTATTTCTCAGAAATGTTCAGTTTTTGCCTCATTCAATGACGTTCACTCTGCATACCACATTTACATGTAAAGCATGAATCACACAAAAAATAATAGATCCAAGGCAACCTGGGGTTCAGAGAGTTGCCCTACAACAATCCCACATGTGGAAGAAAGATCCAAATTTTTTTTAGAAACTAATTGAAGAGCATAAATAGATGACAAAAACAATGCTGTGATTATTAGTTACCGGAAATGTTCTGATTAGATCTTAAAATGTGCAACCCTGTGATCCCTCACCCACTAGTGTTTTTATATATTTTAAACTTACACATAAACCCTGTTAATCTCTCCGATATCTACTTTTCTTTCTGTTTTCCACTTCTGGTATGACTCTTTGCCCTCGACATTTTTCCCTCCCCAAGTCTCGTTATCAAGGAGGTATCGAGTCTGCTGCCACTGAGCTAACCTGATAGTGTCTGGCTACGCCACATCCTTCACAGCCACAGGCAGGCAGAAGTGGGCCAGGAGTGTGACAGTGTGCACAGACGCACAACATGAACACACAAACCAAGAAGAGCTTTTCTGTCCGGTGTGCCTCGCCGTTGTGACTAGACTCCAGTGAAAGCAATTAGGTACACTGGAAGCTGAAATGGCACGGGAAGGTGAAGGAGGGAGAGTGCAAAGAGTAAAGAGTGTGAAAGAGACAAGGAGTGGGGAGGTCGTGGTCCTGAGGAAGAAGACGAGATATGTAAGGAACAGAACAAACAGCGAGCAGACTGTGTTTGCACAGTAACAGGAGCTGTGAATAACTGATTGTACCAGTCTGTAAAGTACTTGTGAGGTGAAACTGGCCATGAATAATTTCTAAACATATTTATACACACAGTGTTTGCTGCATTCCAAATGCAAATCTACTTATCAGTGGAGCGGTAAAGAGTGTGAAAGCAAAAATATTTTTAAAACAAGATCATTTCTATGACCTAGTTTGTAATTCTAAACATGTTAAATGTATTTTGTAGTATACTAAGCAATTATATGTTTGTTGTATGTTTGTTATGTAACACCTCTAACTGTGTGTGTGTTTCAGCCACAGTTGAAATTTGAGGTAAGTTTAGCATTAATGCACCAGTTGACTGATGATGGCATGCTTAATTGAGGAAAAAATTGGTTTCCCCAGTGCTTGTGTTTGTGTGCCCTATATGACTAATGCTTGCACACATGGTAAAAAAAACAAAAACAGGACTGTGGTTAACCACAAGAGATGCCTCTGCAAGCTCAATTAGCTTGAAAATTGAGTGGTTTGGTGGTGCAGCCAGCAGAAAAAAAAAGGTGAAATGTATCTGGTTGAGCTGATCAAAGCTGCACTATGGTCAACACTCAAATGAAAAGATCTAAATTTAAATCCTTGATTGCGCACAAATACCGACAAGTGAGAGGACTGACAAAATAAAAGTGAAGATAATATGGGGTTAATAGGTTCGAACATACATGCTGACTGAATACAGAAAAATGTCGATTGAAGTGCTGACCATTGAGCTGGAAGGTGTTTCTGGGAGACAGTCTTCCTCCTCTGAAGCTGCTGGTGAATTCATGAGGTGTGATGATGTGAGAATGAGCTGAAATGTCATCTGCAGCTTTCTTTCCGTTAGGGTCTACTGGACATCCTGTGGAAGAAAAAAGTATTACTGTGCATGATATGGGACTTTGAACTGAAACTAATGGACTTCTGCATTATGGACTGAATTTAAACTTATTATTAGTTACCTATTATTATGCAGATGATATTTCACAAAGGGGGTCTCTGCAGCCACTAAGTGGGAGTTTCTTGTTGTGTGGAAGGAGCTTTTCCAAGACATGATTGGTCTGTTTGACCTTTGAGGCTGTAATTTGTTAAAGATGTGATTGATTGGATTGACGATTTCGAGTGGGGTTTGCAGAATGCTGGGCAGCTGGGGAGACGTGTAGCTCGGTTGAAACGGCCAGAAATCACATATATTTTTAAACCTAATATTAATTTTAGTCATAACTCGAGATGGGAAGGTGTTAACCACACAAAATGTAAAGTCAATAAATTATGAATTATACGTGTTCACAATAATTTTACAATTACTATTACTTCCTCTCTTAACTTGCCCTACAAGACAAGTCAGTCCGACCAATCCCGATTTTGCCAAACTCTACCAATCACGGTTTGGACAAACTCCGCCCACACAACAAGAACCACAAGACCACTACTTGGACATTGTAGAAAGATTTCAATTAAATGTAAGAAACTTACACTTCTTATAACGAAAGTTATAAGGAAATTATCTAGCAAGGGATTTCTTATTTTCGGTAAACATTCCTTCTGTACCAAAGTGAATGGACAGAACACAATAAGTGAACCAACTCAGTGAATTTAAATTTGATCCATCAATAAAT
>JARVJO010000024.1:20243471-20267094 GCA_031762555.1 Cynodonichthys magdalenae | reverse complement strand
CATATACTATTTATTCACCATATGTTATTTTTTAAAACACATTTGTGTTTGTTTTTTATCACTTCACAGTAAAATCAAATGTCTGAAAATGTAAACTTTCTGGTTACTATGTTCATTCGCAGTCAGATTTTATCTAACTAAATAAAACCAATACAGTCAGTTATCCAACATCACTGAATGTATAGAACATACACTGAGCTGCAACTCAAATGATCAAGCAGTTCTGTACCAATGCTGTTCAAAACTGTCTTAAAGGTGCTCATACACACTAAGATTTCTCCCCCACAGCATCCTTCCAGCTCAGCATCAAAACCCAAACACTTTCTTTACTCTCCAGAGCTGACAATACAAAGGAGCAGCCAGGTGAATAGGAGAGACGTAATGAGGATCTTTGATGACATGCCTGCTCTTTTACAAAGACCAAAAGGCCCATCAGGCTCTCTACACACTTAAAATAAGAAAAAAATATATATTTTTACATTCACACATACATTTTGGTACATGCCATTATTCCCATGATGCATTCATGTAGATAAGAGTCTGCCTCAAGCTTTAATTAATTCAAATCACTACAAATCTCACTTTGTTGTCATGGAAACGCAAATGCAACAATATAATCTATGCTTTTCAAAAATCTCATGCTGGCTTTTTTCAGCTTTGCATGTTTACTATCAATAAATGAAGCTCAGAGTTCTTTGATCTTCCCCCTGTTGTCGAAAGATCCCAGTCACTGCTTTTGTCCTGGTTTTCATGCCAACACCTCCTGCTTGTGAGATGTGGTTGAAATTACAGAATAAGTTGTACTTTGGTATTTATATGTTGCGCAATGTTACTTAATGTTACTGGATAAAGAGTTAATTATGTTTCAAACATGCTTTGTACAAAATATTTTTTGGAATCAACACTGGAATGGGTTAATGTGCATGAATCTACAAAAGAAATGTCTGATAAACTCCCTTTTTTGTTGTTAATGCACTTGGTTTCCCTGTTTTAATTACAAGCACAGACTATGTTAAAGATAAAAATATGAAAGCTAAATACTGTAGATGCCAAACAGAATATTTTTTTCCCTCTGCAGTTTTCTGCTTTCTGCAAAAGCCCTTCTGTGTGCATTTTTTCTGCTTTATCTCTTCCTTGTTAGACAATAAAAACCGAGGGTTACAGTTCAGCTGTGAGCCTTGAAATGTTCTCACTCCTACAGAAGGGACTAATCATAACAACCCATCTGTAGAAGGAACAGAAGGGCTTCTTCTCCGGCATCCAGGGCACCGAAACTAATTGTCTAATATTAAATAACAGAAAAATGGCTCGCTAAGTTATTCAAAACAGGGAATCTAGGTTTACTTCTAAATTAAATTAATTCATTTCCAACAAAGCTAATGATGTGAACTAGTAATGTTTTATGCTGTAACATGTTAAAATAAAACTAAACATCACAATGGAATTCCTTAGAGTCATGCAGCCCAAGTCAGAATTTAACTCTGGTCTTGAGTTGAAATAGCATATGCTATGGTATAATAAGGTTCAGCCACCTTGTGAAAGGAAATAAAAAAAAGCCCAAGGCTCCATTTAAATCATTATGAGACTCTATCAGGTATTTTAGTACCTTAAAACTGAGTTGATGTGGGTTATAAAGAATGAAAAAGACAGAAATCTAACCACACAAAAATGTTTTATTGTGATGATTCAGCTTTTTCTCCACAAAACGACAACATTACAAAGTTTGGCGGAAAATCAATTTTATATAAAGTAGACAATGTAACTGCATACATTTTTCTCCTTTAACTTAATCTACAAAGACTTTGTTGCTGCACTTTCCTTCTCCCAGCCTTGTTCCAAACAACAATCCGCCACCGCTGTCCGATTGAACTAATATTTCTCCCAGCATGCCCTGTGCTTGTATGCTGTAAACGGGTGGCAATAAGAGCAGAGGGAGAGCTGGAGATGCAAGGATAGAATGTGCTGTGTGTTTGTGCTCAGAAAAGCAGCGAAGAGCTGACAAAACTGGCCCAAGGGTTGTACACGGCTGTGTGTGTGTGTGTATGCGTGCAGCGAGGACTGCAGACAAGGAGCAACACCCAGCAGACATTGCCCTAACCTGAATGGCTGCCTAGTGTGAGCACAGCAAGCTCGCCAAGCTGAAAATCCTACTGGGGATCAGCAGATCTCACAAGACTGTGCAGGCTCCGGGCATGGAAAACGATGTGAATATACAGTCTGTTCTACATGTTATTAAAACGGATGCTAAAGCTACATTTATAATTACATTGTGGCCAACAAGTGTATTAACATGTTTGCTATTTTCCAGT
The DNA here is from genome assembly GCA_031762555.1 of Cynodonichthys magdalenae. Classification (NCBI taxonomy): domain Eukaryota; kingdom Metazoa; phylum Chordata; class Actinopteri; order Cyprinodontiformes; family Rivulidae; genus Cynodonichthys; species Cynodonichthys magdalenae. The sequence continues at coordinate 20,264,785 of JARVJO010000024.1, read as the reverse complement.
GTGTTGCACTTTAATCTTGTTTCATTAGAAATAGGTGTTTTTGAGTTTTATGTACAAATAATCTGAATTGAAGAAGAGTGTGTTCCTATGTTTTCACTCACTTTGTTGTGAACCCCAAAACACAAGTTAATTTTGCCAATTACCTTTAGAACATACACCCACAAGACTCTCAAGCAGTTTTGCTTCTGGTAAATTTACAGAGACACAACCCCTGAGCCTTGTAGCTGTAATTACTGGGGGTGGGGGGGGCTCTACCAAGTATTGACATTATGGGTGTGAAATACTTATCCACAAATCAAGTTTCACCAGCAAAAAATCCATTTTAATTACATGTTCTAAAGCAAGAAAAACAGAAACATGTCATAGGAAGTGAATACTTTAACAAGCCTCTTTATCTACAGGAAAATGTCTTAGTAAAGACAAAACATTTCTAAACATATGCAATCAAAAATGATTAAACACTTTATGATTACTTCTAATAATAGACGCCATCTCTGGTTCGAATTACTGTTAACTTCAGGCATTAGAAGTTCATATAAACTTGAACTTAAACATTTTTTTCTAAAGATAAACCAAAAGAGAAGATGCATCTTTGCAAACTACATTATGTAATCAAATTTCCAAACCAAATGATTTTATAAAAGGAATTAAAACATACCCAAATAAGAGCTTTTTTTTGCTCAACTCTCTCACTGAGCTGGCAAAAAACATACAATATTCAGAAAACATTTATATGTATTGAGGATGAGCTAAGCCAGTTAAAGATACCTTTTTTTTTTTTTTGGTACATTTTTGTAACTCGGTCCGATTTTGCAGAACTCTGAATTTACCACAGCAAATAAAAAGGAAAAATACAAAGTTTGATGTTCCAGCAGGTTAAAACTGAAGAGGCAGTAGAGCAAAAGGTCGTGGCTGTTGCCTCAAACTCTGAACACAAGCTGGGCTGAACACAACATATTTTACATTCATGGTTTGTTTTGTTTTTCTAACTTTGGATTTATTTCCTCCAAGTAAAATAAACCTAAAAGCCAGCATGCTACAGTGAGCACTGAATACGTCATAACATGACATTATAACATTCAGCCATATACATTCACAATATAAAGCATCATACACTACAGAATGTTTTATAATATTCTTCTAGTCGTTTGTTCTGAAAACAACGATTTAAATGTTTTATAAACAGTAGACAATGTGTATTTTTGTAAATATTAGTATGTAGGCGACTGTTTGATAAGTCTGTGGTCAGTTCATAATTGAAAATAGAAGAGAATATGACTGCTTATATATTTTAATTCATTCATTTTGAAAACAAAACCTTTTTATCATCTTAGCAAAGAGGCATGGAAGCAGGAGCGTTTAACGCTCTAGCTGTGAAGGATGAGAAATTAAAAACTCAATTTTGGTAGCTTTTACAGAGGAATTTCAATTATATTGACAATATGAAGTGTGAAATAACAAAATTAACATCTAGACAATGGATCTACTGAAGTACAGCAGCTTAAATTAGGCCATTTATATAAACATTCTAAAAAAACCACATCAAGTATGGCTGAATAGACATAAATCCATGAACAAAACAGCATTATAAAACTTGTGCTTCATTGCTTTTGAATTAAAAGTTTTTTTTGTTTATTGCTACTCTTCCATTCACGCTAGTTGACAGAAACACATTTGTTTTATTATGTTATTATACTGTATATAAACGGAATGACAAAATCCTAAATTCCAAGCTCTTTAGCACAAAGTCAAAATAATGTCAGAACGTGATTCAGTGTAAGTAAGTAAATAAAATGTTGAAAAAAATAACGAATGAACTCCAGCTCTTCTATTTATTTTGGTATTTGGATTTTTTTAATGTTATTGTTGTGGTGAGACTTCAGTTATGCAAAATTGCCATCCCTGAACTCACAAACAAATATTTGTCCAGATTATTCAGAAGAATGCATGCTGAGTATTTATTTATTTTTTGTTACTTCACTAGTTTTCCGGCGAAAAGTAAGAAACAAAATGCTTTCTGCTCATTCATCAAACGGACACATTCAAATACATAAAGGTTTTATGTCAACGCAAAACCATTGAGACTTTTATGAGAAACTATTTGGTTGCTTTCATTTACAATCAAAATTTTGTAATGATTAAAACATTTTGTTGGTTTATTTAGACCATTAAAGTGGATAACTTCGTTCTCTAAACTGGTTATGAACAGCCCTGCAAATGTTGCATTTAACATTTCCTCAAGGTGTTTTATATTTGTATGTAAATAGCCTTTACTTTATCAGTGATTTAGCAAGTTAAGCTTCAGTTGTCTAGCATTTGTCTATACATATGACTATATGCTGACACAGACCGGAATATTGACAAAGTTAGACTGGAGTGTGCGTCTGGAGAACAGAGACACGTGTGTAGGCGTATGAATGGAGGGCTGTGGCGAAGGGGGTATTTGTGTGTTCAATATTGCGCTCTGTCAGCAGCTGTAATATCTCTTCCATTTCATTAGCTGCTACATGAATAGACTTGACATCAATCAGCCCCCGCTTGGCTGATTGAAAGAGAAGTGCCTAAGCATAATACAGCATCAATGAAAGTCATGGAAGAAACCTCTAGTTTGGTAGAAGTGACTGAATAATGGCAATACATGGAAAAAATAAACCGTCTGGCTTGTACACAAAATCTGTATCACATATATGATTTTTAACCAGATTTGTCACAAGCTGCAGTATTTTCATATTATCTGCTCAGACATACAGCTTTAAAGAAGAATTTAAATACCTAATCAGATTAACAGATAAACTGAGCAATGCCACTTCAACAAAATCCAATGTTACTCACTTCCATGAGATACATTTTGTCTTTATTTCATGACCAAGAATGGTATGTCTTTGTAGGCAAAAATCTATTGCTGCTGCACACACAATAACCCAGAATCCACAAAGCCTCATTCCCTGATTAAAAATCCTTATAAATGTAACCCGTATAATCCCGTACACTTCATTCTACGTCACAGTACGCTTAGACAAACAAATTTAGAGTGAGATTCTTCTGAAACCTTACCAGAATGAACAGATCCATCGTTGCTGATGGAGGCCAGCACACAGGGAAGCGTCTCACTGGTTTTCTGCTGAACCTTCTCATTGCTCAGAAGTTTGAGCTGCTGTGATGTAACTGGTGGGAAGCGATAAAACTGGAAGGTAACATGGATGTTTCCAGGCCAATCAGAACCAACACCTGCTGTTGGTATTCTGTAAAATAAAAAGTAAAAGAAAAAAGAGAATTTTTTTTTAACTTTCTTTTATAAATTTTGAGAGTTCATAGTACCAATAAAAGTAACATAGGAATAATGTAAAAACATGAACGTGTATTTGACTATTTCAAATATTTATAAATATTACAAATGATGGATTATTCTGAAGTCAATAATGAACGTGAAGTGAAGGTTTGAAAATTATTGGTTAAGAAAATCATTAGGAACTTTGGAGAAGAAATCACATTTCTGTTAGTAAATAATCTCAAATACTTGTAAGGTAAGATAATGAAATGCCTTGCACATCTTACCAGAGTGGGTAATTCAGCTTTACAGACACTTACACTAAAAGAAGCAGTATGATAATCATATTCATACAATGATAATCTAGAAATCAGTGTATAAAGGTGATTTTATTATAGTTAACACCGACAGATTTCATTTTTTCTCTAGTAATCATATTTAGAAAAGAAAAAAGTCTCTGAGGCTTTAAAACTCAGGTGTTGTGTATTGTTTTTCACACAAATATCAGCCTCTGACTGATTTCACACACCTGCAAATTTTCACCGCCACACTTCAGTTGTAACATTTGCTCAAAAAGACTCTTTAGTGAGCCCCAGTGAGCTTGCAAATTCTGTATTTACCCAGTGAAAAATTGAAAATAGAAACATTTCAGGACAAACTTATTTCTGTTTCGGGCTGATGAATACAAAACTTACTGAGTTTTAAATTATTAATTATTCAATGAGAACTTTCAAAGGGAAACAAAAGACAGGCATGATATGCTAAGAGTTCCCACATGACCAGGGACAGACTATCATAGCAGGATATTTCAAAGTGGAATCTAATGGGAACAGCGTGCGATCTCGCAGACAATCACACACTTTGATGTTGTGCTGTTAAAGTAGCTGTGATGCTCCATTGTCAAAGAGAACACTTCATTAATATTCATCCTGTAAACAGATTGATAATTACGGCACCTGAGAAAGAGAAATTACTGTCTTTCTGCTTCTAATTTTCCTCATTGGTACTGTTGACACAGCAAAAACTGCTGCCTGCCATACCTGTTTGTCATAATTAAGAGGTAACTAACTCACCCCACCCTCAACTGTGTGGTTTCAGATACTTCCGATTGACTTGAAAAGAAGCAGGAGAATCAAACAGGTTCTCTATCCATCTCAACATAAAATCAGAGGTAGAAATCCATATTTCTTTTTATTACAGTAGTTATGTTGTTGCACTGTCTGTAGCTTATTATGTGGAAATGTTTGAACTTATCCACAGGCTTAAAACATTTGACACTGAACTCTTAAAGCTCACATTTTTACAAAAAAACGTCTCTCGGTCTTGTCGGCAGTGAAGATGTGATTAAACTGCAATTCTTTAAGAAATGTGTGGATAAATACACTTGCAGTATGGTCTGCCTCAAAACTTACATTAAACAGAGACTTTTATGACTTCAGTGTATTGAACAACTAAATATTTTATTTTATTTTACTTATTCATGGACTGTATTTGCTTTTTTTCTCTGTGCTGCTATTTATGGAGCTAAGCTACACATTCTGTAAGTTTTTAAAAAGGATTTCAGGGCTGGAATACCCACATTTCATATGGACACTAAAGCTAAAATAAGCAAGAGTTAAGGAGACTGGAGAATTTGCCTTTCCTGTAAAAATGCAGTGAAAAAGCTGAAATATATTTTACCAAGTAGCTAAAAAAGTTGAACCTAGCCTAAAACAGCTAAATAAAAATAGCTGAAATTAGCACAAAGAAGCAGAATGAGCACATTTGCTGAATTAAGCAGTAAGAAGCTGAAATCACAAAATAGTGAATTTAGGTTACAAAAAAAGTTCAAATACACTGAAAAGTAGCTAAAAACACAGAAAACAGCTGAAAGAAGCAAAAAAGATGCTGAAAGATAAACACAAAAAAGTTCAAATTAGCAGAAGAATAGCAGAAAAGTTCAGAATCACATCAGAAAAATAGAAGCTTTAAAAAGCTAAAAAGTAAAAAGTAAAATGTAAAACCAGAACAAAAGGTAAAAGTTACAGTAAAGATTTATAAAAAAATAAAAAGAGTTTTAAGGGTGTTGAAGACAGCGCCATTTAATTTAACTGAGAATAACATGGCCAAAATAGCAAAATATCTCAAAAAGTTTAAAATGATGACATCCTAAAAGTCATAGCAGGAATATCCTGAAGGAGCCGAATGTTTTGATGTATAAATTGTACAAATAGCACAAAAGTTGCACCAAGAGATACGTGCCAAAAAACGTACAGAAAAAAAAATGTCTCAATAGTTTTAATGCTTTTTATGCATTCACACAAATATTTGCTGACATTGTCTTTTAAAAGTAAAAACACTAATAAAAATAAAATACTAAGAGAGTATAGCAGGGGGACAATAGCTTCAGCCTAAAAACATGTTTTCTAGTGCTTGATCCTTACTGCTCTTTTTCTTCTTTCTATATTCAAACTCCAAAAATGTTATCTCATAGCAGATATACAAGAGGTCTTTTGAACAAAAAAAAATTATATTTATCCTAACAGAATCATCATATTGATCTAAGTATTATGGCTTCTTCCAAAAAAAAAAGCAACAAAAAAACTTTTCAGCAATACAAGATTTACAGGAGTTTCAATAATTTTTTTCTCAGACATTTTGGAGTCTGCAGCCCCCAGAGAGCCTGTAGAGTATGAAATTTAGCTCCACTTTTGAAAAAAAAAAAAAAGAATTAAAAAATCAATTTAGGTTTTATAGGTTTTCACTAATTTTCAAATCTGTCAGAGGTCTGCTTTCAGTTACGAAATGCAAAGATGATCTGCTGGCAATTAGAAGCCTTAAATGTAATTCATTAAATTAGAAACTCGACAATGAGAACAGTGTTCTGCATCATATGTTTCTTATCAGCAAAAAAGTAGAAAATATTAGGTCTGCAGCTCCATGCTGAGAAATCTGTGATGAACAAGACAAATCAAAAGACTGCTTCTTCATTGACCCTGGCCCCTTTCAGATCCTGTCAGAGGGGATGACTGCTACATAGGACACTGAAGGAAGTATTCAGCCTTTTTTGATAGGAAATATATATTTGTACTGATAATTCTAATGCTTTTTATGTGTATGTTCTTGATAGGAGTAAATAGAACGAATGCACTAAAATGTGCCAAAGTGTAACAGAAGCACTGTTGGCCTCACCTGGTAAATGCCAAAAATTGAAACACCATCAGGTTTCCCTGTAAAAGGTCAGCCTCTTCCCACTGAGGATCAAAGGGCAGAGGTTCTGTGGGGTCCAGGACTTCTGCCACCTGGCCGCTGTAGTCCACAATTTCAGGAAAGCCAGCTGAGAAGAGGTGAGCCAGTGAGCTCCTGGAGCTGACTGAACAGGAACTGGAGAAAGGTTAGATTGGGAAAAAAAAGGTCAAATAACCATTCACTAAGCTGAAAAAAAAAAGAAAACTTGCAATGCTTTACAGACAGCAAGAAGTAACGCATTAAGTCTCTGCTACTGGCCTCATTAAGGTGATTTGTTTTAAATGAGACAGGAAAAATTACTTGATCCAAGTGGAATACAGCACTCGTTTATCATTTGAGTTTTATTTTTTTATCATGCATTACTTCCATACTAATTCAAGATGTTTATCTTTCGTGAGATAACGTCAACTTTGTCACTTAATCCTCCCTAACTGAACCTGAATAGCAATATCCGGCTGCACGGATCATAAATGTGATGAAATGATGATTAGACAGCATACGGATGTCAGCAGTATCCATCAAGCAGCATCACTGCGATAATAGTTACGGGGGAGACGGAACGGATGCCAAAGAGCCCCCTTAGGATTTTCAAGCATAATTGCCAGTTATCTCTAATCATAGTGGCCACCTGTTTTTGCACAACTATGGTTACATTCATAACGTATACTTTCAACGCTGACACCAAACGCTGGATATGAAAACACAGTGCACAGATGGCTGGCTAAAGTGCAGGCATAGAAAAATGAGCAATAATGCTATCAGAGCGCTAACACTGCCTGAGTCCATTTGGTAAACAGTTTAGCCCACAATGATGGCTTTCTTAAAGAATGAAGCCTTGATCAAACTAATTAAGGTGACAGCAGTGAAGACGGGAGTCAGATGTGTTTTTCTTCACAGCTCTGCCAATTTCATGCTTTTTGTTTCTTCATTATTGATTAAAGTTTTAGCTTAATTTAGCCTCTGTGGATTAATATTCAAGACATCTTTTTTTCTGTTTCAAAAAGGGGCTCAATTAGATATGCACAGCTACTTGGCTTAAACTTCTTTCAACTTTATTGTTCTTTGCAGAAAAATGGGTCATTTCACATGGAAAACAGTGAAAAAGATGTTTTGGCTCTGAGTGAAGAGGCAAAGATGTTTCAGCCCACTGAACTGAACAACATCATGTCTGGATCCAAACACTGGGATTGGGGAACTGTTTCACTGCCAGATGCTTATTTACAGAACCCCCAACACCAATACAAGTTCTTGTTTCTCATTTACTGTGCTCATTATTTTGCAAAGTATTATTCCTAATTCAGGCTACCAAATTAACAAAGCTGGCTGCCATTCCACTGGCACTGAATTTATAAATTCTGCACTGAATTCATCAAATTATGTCCCACAAACTCAACGTCAGAAGATATCTCTCAACAGCTCCACTAAGAATGTGGATTTTTCACAATACCACAAATATGATTTACAAAATGGAATGTAAAGGTCTTACAAAAACAGCTTTGATACATTAACCCTGAGATGATTTTTTTAAGCTTTCTGACAATATTATTGCTACTACCAAGTATTCCAATGTTGCCATTAATGAGACAATTAACATTAATCTAGAAAGTAAGACATTAAACTCTTCAAGAGGACATATCATGCAAACTCCACTTTTTTAGCCCAGTAGTGATGCATAGATTTATTTTTATATATATAAGGGTGTCTGTGGAAGAGTGGTTAGGGGAGTCATCCTGGAACCGGTAGGTTGTGTCCTTGAGCAAGACACTTCACCCCCCAATGCCTCTGATGTGTGTCCATTCAGTGTATAAATGTGAGCACTGATTAGTCTCCATAGATTGATTTGTACATCTTAGCTTTGTAGAGACCCAGTAGAGTGTTGAATGAATGTGTGTGAATGGGTAAATGAGGACAGAGGTTTGAGTATTCTGGTCGGACAGAAAGGCGCTATATAAGTAAAGCCCATTTACCATATTCTGTTTGGGTCATATTTTTCAACCTGTTCAGTCTTCTCTATTTTCTATGACGTTTTGTGAACTATTACATCACAGTATTTGGAACAAAACTTCTAAATAAGTTATAGATTTACCAACTAACCAATATTGTTGTCTTCATTCTCCTCTGGCTCTGGGTCAGACTCTGGCTCCAACATGTAAGGATGGATAGACAAGTCTTCCCTTGTTGAAATATTTTAATTAATTTGTAAATAAAAAGTTTTTGTGCCTCTTTATAGTCGTAAACCCCTCTATTAGACTAGAATGGACCGGTCTGGAAGCTGGAATGGGGGCGGGGTGTGAAGTGCCTCGTTTGGAGTTAAAGAGACAGCCTCAAAACGAGTTGATCTGAGACACATCTCGGAACAGAGGTGAAAATGGGGATTGTGGAGTTACAATAAGAAGGAATGCAGACCAAAGCACTGCAGTTCCACTTTATTTAGACCACAACTGAATGAAAAAAAGAAGAATTTAAAAGCAGGATATGTCACCTTTAAAGAAGTAACTTACTGCATCAGCGTTGACATAAATATCCAGTCCTTCAAAACAGCAGAATGTTCAATATGGAGCTATAGATTTATGGAGTTGATTTATGACAGTGGAAGACTTTGAATGGTGGTTACATTTCTTCAGTACTCGTTTTAACAAGCTAGCCCATGACTTGAGATTTGGTTGTGTTTAAAGTAATGGTAATTACCCACTATCTATGCCCAAACTTCTAAGGAAAGAAAATGTAAGTCCTTGAGAATAAAAATTACAAGTATTTATTTATTTATTTTTCTGTTTGTTGAAAATTAGTCTGAGCTTGCTGTGCATGCTATTAGACCTGGGCTTCTCTCAAGGGTGTAATTTAAGTCCGTGCAATGATCTCAAAAGATGCATGCCCCATGCAAAGAGGGTAAGAGTGGAAACAAGTTTTTTCACTGTGCCTCCTGAAATTGGCTGCAAAGAAAATACCTTTAAAGAAAAGGTAAAAAAAATTGCCTTTGAACAGTAATTTTATTGTAGTTTGAACAAAATATTTTATTAAGACCTCTGGAAATCCTGTTGGAAAAAGAAACCACAAAACGGCTGCCAAAAAGCAACACGAGGAGGAAATCTCACAGGAAAAAAAATGTTTAAAATGTTATAAGTTTAAGCAAATTTAAATGTGGAGGTTTTGAATAGCGTTAAATCCTCCTTACTTTCTTGCCCTAACAGACAGTCTGAGCTACTCACCTGGGCACATTCATTCCCAGAGTAATAACAGGAGCATGAACAGGAGTGAAGGGCAGCTCCTGAAGCTGGGCTCCTTCATCCTGCATGGAAGGTGACTCATCGTCAACTGGTTGAAGGTCCATTTCCAGGTGGGTGATGTTGCTGACAGCTGAAACGGCCTACAACACATTAAACACAAAAAGTGTGGATTGACTAACACTACATTGAATTACTGTTGTAATTACTAGGACCGTTACAATATATTTAGAAACAAGCTTTGTTTTTCTTCCTTAATAAAGTGCAATTTAGTACCCATTCATTTAAACAACACAAAGCAAATTTCCCTTCCTAATTGCTTGCTGATCAGACACATTTTCTGGTGAAGGCATAAGCACGGACAAGGAATGAGTCACTGCAGTACAATTACAAGTACATAAAAATCCAAAAGAGGTCTGACTTTCCTGAATGTAATTGACAAGTGGATGCATAGAACTTTTATTCAAAGTAAAATTGGGTTTTAAAGGCTTGGATTAAAGAAATGAGGCAACAAGAATAAAGCGTGTTTAGGATTTGTCAAAACATATTCTGGGAATTGCTTCGTACTGTGACTGCTCCAACCCCAAGCTTACAGTGGAAATTTATATCTTTATTGCACAGCAGCTATATGTCACAGAGGACATAAGGAGCTTATGGTCCTGGGTTTGCTTGGTCTGTGTCAATGTCTGCATTGGTTTTTAGAGCTCATCTATCACATGACAGAATACTTTAATTACTCCTGTCAATCAACATTCAAATCTATTTGGTCATCAATACACGCAGTAATGATTACAGGACTCGTTCATCAGATTGAGTCAATTAAAAGCTGCAAATATTTAGAATTCAACAAAGACGACAAACTTTAAAATTAAATGTTTCGCAAACAAGATGACACGGAAGTCTCAGAAAATATGCTCGATATTTTATTAAAGTGACAAGGAAAAAAACTAGAGGATGTCAGAAGAAAAGGGGGTAATTTCATCATACTCACTGCTTCCAACAAGTTGTCACCCCAATTTTAACATTTCTTATTTGAAGAGCTTTGCTTTGAATTTTCAAATCACAGATCAGACCTTCAGAAATTAACCCTTCACATGTTTCATCTGTAGTTTAATACTTGAGATTTATGGTTGCTAAATTGTATCCTTTTGATATTATGTGTTCTTTTCACTTGCATTTGTTGTATGGCACACCTTTTCCACAAGCAACTAAGTTTCAGTGTAGCCAAAACATATGTTCAGGGAATCAGAAAGCATATCTAGTATAAATGTATCAACTTAGATAATATACAGGATGCAACATAGAGATTATGAAACATTCACATCCCTAACTTTTATGTAACCCAGTGCAAACAGTCATCTCCACTGATCTGCTTTCACTCAATTTCACTTGACATTTTAATGAGGCTTTAACGTACAGCAGGTGCACCGGCAAAACACTCATCACAGTTAACCAGATGGAGTATTTAGATGGATTCTAACATTTTCGACTGCACATTTCCCTACACTTGTTTACAAATTCCATAAAAAATAAAGTTCATTTTAGTACTACAGCAATTTACCCAACTTTTTTAGCCATCAAGCCCAAATTTGTTTTTTTAAATACAGCAAATGATGTGTTAGATGGAGTCTACAACGCAGATGTGGATTACCAGACACTCCAGCACTGTTAAGTGCTTATGGCAGCATGTGGTGTTGTATCAAACTGCTCATAGTTTATTGATGGCTTTTTGATAGGTTTGGGTATCAAGGGACAGCAATTGATTTATGGCACAATAAATCATAAAACACATCAGTCTTTGTAGACAGTATCTGTTAGTAAGATAGGTTCAGAGTCAGTTTTTATCTTTTTATAACATTCAACAATGGTTTTTTTTTTTATTACTTGTAGAACTGGATCAACTTGTTTATGTTTGCATGTGCAAACTGTTCATATTCTGCCTTCTGCAATAGTTTGCAAGTGTTATATACAAGGAAACACAAGTCACTCACAGCAGTGAGGTTCATTAAGAGCTTGAAAGGTAAACATCTTTTTTTAACCATATAATTAGCAATTAGCATATGATTATTTTGTTATCTCTGGTGCTTGATCCACATGTTCATGGATTATTCATGCAATATGATTCACAGCTAAACTTGCATGGATTTTTATGAAATACAGAAGAAATCCCCTAAAACTACTGCAGTCTAGTTAGTTTATTTAGCTTTGCTGTGGTATACCTGCAGCCAGAAAAGCCCTGATGCAGTTCTTCTATACTTATGATAAATGAAGAGAACTGAAGTCTAAAAACTAAACGGATAACAGGAATTAACACTGCAGAGATCTGCTGGATAATTTACCAAGATTAATGTATTTTCTCTAAACTCTTTTAGATTCCTAAAAGATTAGGGATTGTGTGTACCCCATCTTAAGTTACATAAGGTAAATAGAAAATATTTTAAATATCGTTTCTCCAGAGCTAGCAATCAAAACAATCACAGCCTGGGAGCAGAAAAAATGAGAGCAGAAGATAGACGGCTGAAAGGCTTGATGGATGATAAGAAGCATGGCAACACAAACACACACAAAAACATAATGTTTCCATTTTGTGTTGTGGATTCTTATTCTCTACAAAAAAAAAGTAAAGTAAAAGTCACTGTCACCGATAGGCCAGTGTCAAGTTGTAAAAACAAGCAAAACATTTTTTAATTAAATCGATATGTCACAATCTATGTGAGTTTTATTCATGGCAACATTTAATGCATTTAATGTTAGGATTTGACGTTCTTACAGCCCCATGGCTTTGCAGCTTTGACATGACAACAGTGGAAGCTTCCGAACATCCATACAAATGAATGAAGCGTCTAAATTTCAGCTTAAAATTTAAAATGACAAAAACTGTCAGTCAAGCTGTAAAAAGTTATCCATTTTTTGAACCTGCTTGTTTCACACCAGGCTTTAACTACAGTACAGCAGCAGACGTTTGAGACAAAAAATAAAAAGTTTTATAGTATTTTGAGTCATTATCACATGGCCTTAAAAAATCTCTAACAGATAAAAATGTAAAGTACAGTTTTTAGTCATTCTGCAACAAATAACTTTCCATTAAACATTCCTGAAATGTCTACTGGATTAGATGCTATAAGAAAACAAAACAAAAGGTGTGGTAATATCCAGCCTTCTCTGTGAAAATATCTCTACAAATGTGCTGACTGAGTCACAACACACAAAACATGATCTTTCAGAGAGGACATCTCTGACAAAAATCCATCAAAGCTGCTTTGAGATTGGATGTAAAATGAAAAAGGGCATCAACGGGCCTTGCACCTCATATGTAAAAGCAAAACAACAACATTAGCATCTTAACCAGTTTTAGTGTGCATTTTTTTTTTCCTGCATAAGATAGTATGCATCATACGAAATGTGAAAAGTGATTTTGATAAGCAGAAAAAGACTTGGGGTTAATCCCAGGATTACAACATTATGATTTTCTCACCATTCTGTGGGATTATACTGCTATTTTGAATGTGCAGCACAGTGTTTCCCAAATATATGCATGGTTGTGGGTGAATGTGGTCTAATTTAGCAAAGACAAGGCAAATTTCAAAGGCAAAATGACTGCCAGCCAATTCCCAACAGCAAGCACCCACAACAGCAGGGAACAGGTGACTCCTGCATCATTCCAGGAAAATTATTCACCAGAGGTATGAAAATCAGCACGACACAGCTGACGTCCTCAGCTTTGTTTCAGTCTATGAGCTGACTGCAATGATAAGCATGCATTAAGATAGATTGAGCTTGTTAGAAAATGGGGCTCATCATATACCTCCTAATATCAGTCATCATCTTATGCTACTTCGCACGATTTAACAGAAAATGTTGCAGAGGGTCATAATCCACTTAATCCGAAGAAAGTTGGAAAAGATACAAAAGCAAGGAAAGTTTTAGGACACTGAACACTATGGGGAAATTGAGGTACAAAGATTTGAAAAATCAAGTAAAGGAATTCTGTCTCTTTTAATTATAAACATGAAAAAAAGCATCTGATTTAACATTTGCAGTAAATCTTTAGACAAAAAGTGTGGATCAGATCCTTTTATAGCTTTTGTGTGTGTGTTAATGTTTGAGTGTTTGTAAAAGTGAAGTAAAGATTTGAACTTAATTATTGTCTACATATTCATATGTGTGTTCAAACTACGTATTGTAGCATGTTTTGTTTTATTGGATTTTAATGTCAACCTCTGTAACTGCATGTCACTTCTTTTTGCTAAACGCTCTTGCATTTTCCTCGACATGTATGCAAAGTATGAGTGCAAGGCCATACGTGTGTTCTCCCGTGTGTGTGTGTGAATGAGAGAGAGAGAGAGAGAGAGAGAGAGAGAGAGTGAGCAAAACGGGGGTGGAAATCTTACGACATGTGACAGCTGGTGGGCTGATGCCAACGGGGAAGGATGGAGCAGAGAAGGAAATGACTGTTGCCAAGGCAACGCCGAGCTGGAGTGGCTGATGGTCGGGTAGCGTGAAGTAGCTGCCAGCTGAGACAGCGAGAGCTGCAGAGAAACAATGCAAATGATTCACTGTTATTATTATGATTATCAACAACAGGACTCAGGAAAATACTTTATGCCCCAATGACACGTGCCGTCTCAGATCACAACAAGAGTCCCTGACTCTTCGGCACTTATACACCTCCAAGTCCTCTGCTTCCCGCAGCCTACAAGCTTTTAAAGTTTCCCTTTCCCCAGTAGGTCAAGTTTAAATGTTTTTCCTCCCTTTTGATACAAAAGACATGTGGCAGGGAAAAGAAAAAAAAACATACCTTTTAAGTTGACTTAAATATTTTGCAAAAATGGCTCGCAGAAATAATAACTGTTTATGAAGGAAAACCTGGTACAAAAGCAGAGGTTCAAAGTAACTAAGTACATTTACTTTGTTACAATACTTAAGTCAATTTTGTGAAGATTTGTAAATTTTCCAAGTATTTTTTTAAATCATTACTTTTACTTGCATTACGTTACATTTAAAACATAAAAATTATACTTTTACTTTTTACTTTACAATTTAACACCTAGTTACTCGTCACAAATTAATTACATTTGAACTCATCATGAAAGGAGTTGTTTATGGGCTCGAAAAGAATAAAGTGTTGAATTTACTCAACCAAGTCATGTCAGCTGGTTCTACTAAACCTAGTAGAGTAAATATGAGGCAATATACACATTTTCTTTAAAATAAATATGTATATTGCTCAATTTACTCAACTTTTAGTGGAACCAGTTTGGTTCAGTAAATTCATCATATGTCTTAGAGAGTGTGTAAAAGTACTTTTACTCTCCCAATTTTTGTGAACAGTTTTATGACTTTTACTTAAGTACTTTTCTCATCAGTGAAATGTATTTTTACCAAAGTCATTTTCTGTTAAGGTATTTTTACTTTTACTTTATTCTTTTCAAGTATTTTATAGACCTCTGTACAAAGGAGCAGATCTCCACGGCCCTTCTAAAGCATTTCTAAAGCACCCGGAAAGGAGAAGCAGGAGCAAATGGGAAAAGAATGAATGGATTTTCATTTAAAATGAACTTTTTTCATCCACTAATTTAATTTTACTTATCTTTCTGATCCACTGATTGCACATGTTTATTATTAAAAGTTGACCCAAAAAGAAAGAGAGCTTTACATTAATCAAAATGTCTAAGTGGAAGTAACCGGAACAAGTGTTTCTGCTAAAAATGATAATTAGGAGCAAGGAAGTGGTGTGTACAACACGACTTCGTTATTGTGTTGGGATGGAATTAGTGCTGTGAAAATCAGCTTTATTATGAATTAACAAAACAAGCTTGAAATGTTTTAGAAAATCTGACTAATAACCAGAACACTATAATAACTGTAAAATGTGCTTGCTCTGATCTCAGCATTTTTCTATCATTTATCTCATTTTCATAAGCTCTCCCAGTGATGAGTAGAGGAGCTTAGATGCCCTTTTCTTGTCCACCTCTGGCTAATCCTGGTGGATGATGAAACATTTCCATGCTTTTGAGGAAATATTAAACCTCTGGCGTTACTGATACAGCTCCAAGGTTTCCTCTGCGATGGATCTAAACAGGTAGACATCAGGGAGAAAACCAGAACAGATGTCCAAGTTATTATCTAACTGATCTAAAAAGACACAACCCTGCTTTAAAGTTCTCCACTTATATAGTCTCATTTAACCTCAGCAACGTTCTCTAGCCTCAGCTGAAGTGGAGCCCAGTAAAGAGACTGATAAATATTTTAGATCAAAGAAAAACCATATAAATAAATGAGCAATTATGTTAACTGAGTGCTCCTTATTCTTACTGAATATGTCTAAAAGATGCTGCTTTCCACTGCAGCATCAGCAAAAGCAGAACCCAAGGTGGATTTCATTTGTGCTCAGAAGTCTTAGTTCCAGAGTTCAAAGATGGAAGAAATCAACTGGAAAGGCCCCTGAAGTTGAAAGTGTGACTTAGAAAGTCAGAGGTTTCTCAACCTCGACCTGAAAATCTAATGCAGCTGACTCACACATATAAAGTGTTGACAGCTGCAGTAATAAACTGTTTATTTGCACTCCTTTCATTTATTGCACCTCATTAAATCAGTCGAACGCATACACTAGCTGCAAAGTTGCTAAAGCGTTTGAATACATAAAAAATAAAGAAATATTCCACTCGGGCAAGTCACTGAGCACAATTATTAGCAAATCCCACTAGTTTTCCGACTTTTCAACAGATTTACAAAAGGTTAGATGTGATGTAATTCCCTGATCGGAGCAGTGTTGTCAAAAATCATCCACTTACCAGTACCTTTAAATCTAATAGCTGCACAAGTTCAAAATAATGACAATGGGCTGATTGCTGACTCACATCCTGGACACAGATACTCTCATGAATGTTAATGATAATCACAATCTACATAAGCTATTCTTTTTCATTCTTCTTCGAAATATTAAAAGAATCCAGTTGAATGAAGCACTTAAACTTTTGCATACAGAAGATAAATCCTGAAATTATAAACACCAACCTTGAGTTTTGAATTAAAATAATCTACTTCTAACTGGGCTAAATTGATAATCACATGTAAACAGTTTACAACACTAAAACACTCCATAAGATGCTGCATCACAGCTTCTCTTCAGCCTAAACTGTACAAGTGACCCATTTAAAACTTACGTTTACATATGTAACATGTTGCTGAGCAAGATTACAATTGCCAACACCAATGCAGTCCTTGTTACTGATCACATCAGGTTTGACAGGAGTTTAGAAAATCTCAGAATTTCCTCCTGGAGCTTGAATTTTCAGCTGATATTTAGTTCACTCTCTTAACACCAATCAGTCCTGCTGTAAGCAAAACACCCACAACTTTATAATCTGCTTGAAACACCAGAGAAAACGGAATCCACAAAAAGCCTGTCAATAACTTTAAGAGATAGTCATGGTTTTGCTAAGAGCAATTTTTAAAAAGCCCAAAAATATGAACATCTTGGTTTTTTTTGTTTTATTCAAATAGGCATCAGGTCCATTTTAACCATTGCAGAGGAGTGACAGAAAAAGAACCCGCAGCTAGAGTTGAATGGTAAATTACATGCTGTTGGACTGACTGCGCTTTTTCAACTTCTCAGCAAGGTAACCAATTTAAATGATCCTTGAGTGCTGCATGAAGTCAAATTAAATCAATTGTTCATGGCATGATGGAAGAAGGCAGCATTGTTTATTGAAGAACTGTGTGCTGGTTTGACAGCTCTCCTCACAGTACTTTGCACTTCTGATAAAGGAGCCACTCAAGGAGTGCCTGCTTGCTTCCAAGAGAACTCTGAACTCGAGGTATTAAACCCCTTGATACCACCAAGATAAACCAGAATGCAGGACAAAAACTGTCTTATTTTAAATGCCAAAAATTGCCTTATGTTAAACCATGTTGTTCTGAGTTAAGGTAGATGTCTGTTGGACATACCACACCACAATATGTTTCCAAATTTGTTTGCCATTTTTGGTTACCCTCATATAATTTGTATTTAAAAAAACTGCTGTCTTGCAAAAGCATAGGCACAACAGTAAAGTGGTTTTGGCCACTGGGGTTGGTCAAAACAGGCTCGCATTTAAAAACATCTAAATTGTCCAGGCCAGGGGAATTTTACATATCAGGAACTGCAAGTACGGCTGAGGCAAATCTTATTTTACACACATACACATGTACGTCACCACACTCAGCTCATAGAGTGTGAAGGACAGAAAATAGTCTCTGCAAAAAAATGTCTCTCGCGTGCACACACACACACACACACCAACCAAAACATAAAGTTCTCATGAAGCCAGAATTTGAGCAGATGATATGCTTGGCTGTCAGGGCAAACAGGCTGAGATCAGAACATTGGCAGCCGCAGCAATGCCACAACTAAATGTCTCACTCGACGTATTCTCTTAGAGGCAGATTTAGCAAGTTGCACAAATTAGCATCTGTTTGCAAATCATAAGCAGTGCCTGTGGGAGTGTCCACTTCTGTGGGTGAGGTCCTGAAAGTACGCCCATCGACTAACTAAGGAGCAAACAGCTCATTTTAACACTGACCAAAGCTAACAGAGCGGTGTAAACAATGCATGTGCATAAACGTGTCTGCGAACGTGTGCTTAGGAACAAACTGCATCAATTAGAAAAGATTTAATAGTCTAAATACAATTCAAATCAAAAATTAATGCTGCGCGACTTAAGATTTATTTGTGTTTTTTAAATTCCAATTTTGTTCTTTTATTATTTTCCAGACTTTTTTCTTATTATTGTTCATTTTAAGTTAGCTTTTTAATTTTCCTCTTAAAAAAACTATTTCAGGTTTTATTTTGAGAGTCAAAAAAAGCCGTAAAGGGGTTGAGCCATGCTAAAGTCAAACTGAACAGTATGAGTTTCGACTGAGTGGGTACAAATGGCCTAAAATGAGGGCTATAAGCTTCAGTCCCTCCAACATGAAAATTGGCAGTGCTCACTCAAATGTAGTGACACAGCCTCCTGTGCAATCCTAAGTCTTCTGCTTTGGTTCATGATTTTGTCCACCCTCAAGCAAAAATCTGCTCTTGTTCAGAACAAACTGTGTGTCAACTTCATGGACATTTTATAAAAAAAAAAAATAATAAAGTATTATTTTGTAATTATTTTTTAAAGCTTGAGTTTAGGATTAAAAAATCACCAGAGTGTTTTTTTTTTGGCTGGAGTTAAATATCCAAATGGGAACAGTATGGAGCTAAATTGGAGGCAAAGGTTTTGTTCAAAATAAAAAGATTTTGAAACTGAAAATTAATTTTGAAACTTGAAAAAAAAAAAATTAAACCGAAAAATAATTTTGAAAGTGAAAAATAATTTTGAAACTAAAAAAAAATTGAAACAGGAAAAAAAGATTTGAAACAGGAAAAAAAAAATGAAACTGAAAAAAATATTAGAAACTGAAAAAATTTAAAACATCTTGTATTTTCAGTTTCAAGTATTTTTTTTCAGTTTCAAACTTTTTTTCAGTTTCAAACTTTTGTCATCGTTTTTGCCTGGGGGGCGGGGCTTCGGATGACAGGCCGTGGGGAATCATGATTGACAGCTCAACACGGGCTGGACAAGTTGCATTCAGGAACCACCCGCTTCAAATGGAATGTTGTCAGTCCATTAAATGGACATTATTAGAGGTAATTAATTTTCAGTTTCAAAAACTTTTTATTTTGAACAAAACATTTGGCCCCCATTTAGCTCCATAGAACTGAAGGGCACCGTGTGTTTCCACTGGGTAACTTGTAATTCAAAGCATTCTTACCCTTACTAACAGTTAACTTATCCAGGTTAGAGGTATGTTTATGTCTGAGAGAAAACTGGACACTTGAAAATGGAGGAAGCAAGGAGAGTTGAGACTCATCCTCAGGTGGCTATTTACAAAAATAAAAAAAAAATGCAATTTTTGGCATTTCTACTGTGGCTTCATTTGTCACTCTGCTAAACTGGTCAGCAGAGGTGCACAGAGAACAGGATAGAAAACCCAAGGGAAGGTATGGTAGACAGGAGCAGTAAAGCTTTCTAATGATAAATAATGCAAGAGGCATCTGGATAGGCAAACAGGTACGAGTTACAACTCCTCCTTGGAGGCATGGGAAGCAGTGGGAATGCAGTGACAAAAGGTTAAGCCAACAATGTGGCAAGAAATGAATGAAATTGAACATATAAGTTGTGGTTGGACTACTGGGAATGCAGAAATACAGAGGAAAACAACTGGTAGAGCTGGAGCGATGGTGAGAACATTGAGGAGTAATGATTTAGAAAATAGAGTACTGCTCAGATTCTTATTCATTCAATTATTTGCACTGACTAAAGCTCCACTTCTAGTTCCATGACTTGTCTTTCCTCTGTGTTGTGTATTTTAATGAGCTGCATTACCTGATATGAGATCAAGCACGATATATTTTTTCCATACGATAGTGAGACAAGTCTGGAGGATGGAGGAGGAGCTCTAATGAAAATGATACAGAGATTACTAGCATGAATTATTGAAAACCAAAGGTGAAAAAGTCAGGACAAATAAGTGGAAAACATTACGCGCACAGAAGGCAGATGTTCTACCACGTCATAGTGTCACCAGTGGGGGTTGGATGTGAGTAAGAATGAGTGTAAATAGCACATGGGAGTGTGATGAGAGAAAATAAAACGTGAGAACATGCGAGACAGAGTGTAATGTCATCAGAAAGACACTTTGAACAGTGGCATTACTCTCTAAAAATACATGTGAGTAAAAAGAGTCTAAAAATGTAGTTGTTTTTTGTAAATATAAAAGCATGATTATATTTAAATTACCTATAAGATATGATAAATTCCTTCGATAATAACTTCAGTATGTGGCTGAGATGTTCCGTTCAAGGTATAATAATTGTTTTACCTTCTTTAGCAGAAATCATGTGTAAATTGTGGGACAGTTATTTAAGTCTTAGTTGATAAAATGTGTTTTTATGTACATTTTTTAAAAATAAAACTGAGTTTCAGCTATGTGAACATTTTATAACAAGAATCTAGTCCTCATGAAGGAAGGTAGTGAAAATTAGGCTTGACTGAGCCAGTGCCAGCTGCCAAACAAGTCCTCTGCCAGCAACAAACTGAAACATGGTCTCACCTTCGGCTCACAAACTACAAGCGCACCTGGGTCAACAAAACATGAGCGCGACCCCGAAACATGACCGCAGCCCGATGGGAGAACTCATGAGAGAAATGATCATCAACACGGGCAAACAAAAGCCGCCGCTCTTCCAAACGCTGCATATAAATAACGCGGCCTCTTTAGCGCCGTGCACCGTGGCAAATGGAGAGTGTCAAGGATCAATAATTTATGCAAGCAGAAGAAAGTCATCAGATCCAACAACGCCAGCAAACAGAAGTGAAGCATACAGCTTGTTTACTCAGCCATGTGAGGGAAGGATGCTGTGGATTTATCAGCACTTGACGTTCATGTTGAAGGGGTAAAATGTCTTGAAAAGTGAAAATGAATGTAGAATTCCACAACTGTGTTTACATGTCAGCATCTTTGACAGAATGGAGAAAATGAGATGGGGGGGGGGGGGGGGGGAGTATTTGCGAATTAAAAAC
>JARVJO010000024.1:20225645-20243461 GCA_031762555.1 Cynodonichthys magdalenae | reverse complement strand
CCCCCCCCCCCCCCCCCCCGCAGTGGCGAATTCAACACTACTTAGAATGGTGATGAACTGTAAGATGGGTACAATCATGGCTTAACACAATATTCACAGTTTTATTTTATTCCATAAAGTCCTGGGCAGCCATCTGATGCTCTAAATATCAGGCAATATAGTCACTTCAAATGTTTCTTTAAACAAGATTATGTATGTAAAATGTTGAGTTTTCTTTTATTTACAACAAACCTAAAGTTTTTTTTATGTTTTCTAGTCTTTAAAGGAGTCAGGCCTTCTATAAAACTTATAATCTAAAATACAGACACCTCTAATGTGGTGAAGATGCTGCAAAACGATTTTCTGTTCACACATTTGCCACTGAAACACATCAGCAAACATATTTACTGATAAAAACCTGAGTTTCATTCTTTTTGTCTTTTTTTATTAAAAAATCTAATAAAATTTATACAATTTTTAGGAGATGGACTTTTTTTTATTATGCTACTTTGTTAAACATTCAATGCTTTTTATTCCCAATAGAAAACAAACACTAGTCAAATACAAGAGACTAATATATTTTTTTCTTTTAAGTGACCAGGCAGTTTTGTCCGACACACATTGCATTCCACGTCAACACATCTGAGGTCAGCTCTACACCTCTTTTGGTTCTGCAATACTCATTTTATTTCTAAAACACCCACACCTGCGAGGGGCTTGGCAGGCTTTATCGATGGTTTTTAAACAGCTAGAGGGAACAGAAAAATGGACTGGTCTGAGCGGCCATTTCGCCGAACTGTTTTATGAATGAGCCCCCATTACTTAGTGCCATTTACATTTTAACTCAGTGAAACAGCCCTGTGAAAGAAAACCCTAGGCTAGTTTTGCAAATATATTACGATTATGGCTGATCAAATCTGAACGTTTACTCTTAGCAAAGCAGACTAATGATGATGACTTTGAATTCAGAGGGCTATTATCCTGTAACTGCCTTATGTAACCACAATGGTCACTAATTTTCTTTTCCCCTCCAAGATTTACATCAACAGTTTATCAAATTGACAATGTTTTTTTTCTTTTATGACATGCGAATCCCCTCTGTTGGAAAAATAATTGCTTCCTCTGGGAAACAGAGGTTGAACTTTAACTCGAAACCTCTGCAATATGATGTTAATGTTAGGATTTTGTCATCTGTAGAGGAAATATAAAGGAATTGAATTAAAGTGACACTAACCAAAACATGCAGTAAAAATACATTTAAAAATCATTTCTTTTGAAATTAATTCTGCCTGTTCGGTAGACGGGGGTTGGAAATGTGATTCTTGTGAGAGTGGCGTGTAAAAAGAGTATATTCAGTTAAGCGCCGTCTTTTAATGTCATCCCCCAGGAGCTGCCCAGTATGACCACAGACGTCTTTTCTCTGCCACAGGGAGCTGCCCACTTGTAGGATTCCTTCACCGTTGTAGCTTAATCAAAATAAGGTCAATTTGTAGAGTTCACGGGTGCAGTATTCCCATGGCTCGCAGCCCCTGCTGGTTCAATTTAAAACGAGTCGGAAAAACCGACCCATTTTGGCCCAGAGAGCCAGCATTGAAACAGAGCAGATATCCTCCTCCTTCCACTCTGATGTAATGTTACTGTGTGTGAATGCCTGTGTCCCTAGCCTCATCCTTATTGTGAGAGCACCATTTATCACAACCCTCAGTCCCTACTGGCACTTCTACTCAGGCTGAAGGATGATGGTTACGCCCTGTAGTTTAGTGCAGTCTGAACAAACTGACACACAATATACACAATCAACAACATATACCTTTGGTATATATAGTTGATTTAAGGCTCTAGTTATTAAATATAAGTCACCCTAGCTGACATCAGATGACACGGATGGATGAACACACAACAATTAAACTCAGGACAAAGTTACTGTAGAGTTGATCAGTACTACGTCGGTTTCCCGTGGGAAGCCTCTGACATAAACAGATGTTAATGTGACATTTAATCTGATTGGATGCAACTAGTCATAATTATCATCAGTATTCTCTTTGCTTCCAAGGTGTCAGCGGTGATTCAAGTGCTCTGCATTTGACACAAATAGACATTTTGTTGTCTTTCATCAAGAATAACATTTCCAACAGATATGCACCCACACGCCCCCCTCCACACACACACGCAGCGTGCCTTGCTAGTTATTCAGCAAAACTCTTGCTGCAGGATATTTTGACATACACATTATTTCTGGAATCTGATGCAGGTGAGTGAAATGAAGAAAACAGAGATATTTGTAAACAAGCACCTCTTCAATTATACCTCCTACTCACATTGTTGCTGGGAAAATCTGGGACAAATAAGACATTTATGCAGGAATTTAACAAGATTTATAGGTTTGGCCTGCCGTATTTGTGGACAAGCCATGCACAGTGTAAGCTTGGGTTACAGGAGATTTATAATGATTGTCTGAACAACATGGAAGGGTAGTCGTATCTATGCACATGGGTGCTAGAAGACTGATCTAGGCAAGAATCATTTTCAGAACAGAAACACATTATTAAATTTATTGAAGGAGGTAAGGGCTGGTCGGAGACCAAGATATCCCAAAAGGTTTAGGTTTTGTAAGAAATATGTTCAATTGAAAGCCGAATTAAATGCAGGAAACTGCTTCAGTTCGCAGACTTGAATATTTATTTGCAGACACATAAAGCACTGTGGGCCATTTTACACAAAGCCCTCTGGCTCCAGAGAGCTGAATAACATAGCCCTGACTTACGTGTCTCTACAATGTTTATATAACAAAACCTGGTCAAACCTACTGGGGGTGGTCCCTTCAATGTCAGTCATGTGACCAGGGTTTCAAACACATAATCTCTGCATTTAATGAAAATGGGAAAGTACGATGCAATGGAATGTTGTTTTCTTAAGGCATGTGTTAAACTAAATAGAGACTTGTTGATTCTCTAAATGTTTAAAGGGGAAATATAAAGTAAAATCACTTACTTACTACAATTTGTTCGTCTTCATTCTCCTCTGACACTGGGTCAGACTCTTTCTCCAACATGCGAGGCTGGATGGACAAGTCTTTTGTTGACATCTTTTAATCATTATTTTTTTTAAAGTTTCTGTGCTGTTACACAGTTGTAAATCTTTCCATTAAACTAGAATGAGCCATTCTGGAAGCTGGAGGGGGGCGCGGTGTGAAGCGCCTCATTTGGATTTAAAGAGACAGTGTAAAAACGAGCTGCTTTGAGACGCAATTCAGAAAAGAGGTGAAAGAGGGGCTTGTGGAGTTACAATAGGGAGGAACTCAACCAAATCATTGCAGTACCACTTTATGTAGACCTAGCTGAATGATTTACATGTATAAGAGAGAGATAAAAAAGCACGATGGGGTTAGGAAAGCATGGGTTGCCGGTTCCATACCCCGTTCCAGCTGTCTCAGTCGTTCTGTCCTTGGGCAACACACTTCACCCTCCTTGCTTACTGATGGTGGTCAGAGTGTCAGGTGGCGCCAGTGCATGGCAGCCCCGCCTCTGTCAGTGTGTCCCAGGGCAGCTGTAGCTACAATGTAGCTTACCACCATGTGTGAATGGGTGAATAACTGTAGTGTATTAAAGCCCTCATGGGGCTTGATAAAGTGCTATATAAGTTCAGTCCATTTACCATGATACGTCTCCCTTAATGTAAACGCACAAATTATCCTTCAGTTTGCATGACAATATGACAATACCCCAAGACTTCTTTCCATAATCACCTTTTCACATTTTATGTGGTTCTTGGTCAGTTCAAAGAATAAATAAGCAAACAAAATAACATTTTAATGCACAATTACAAACAGTTTCAGTTCTCCGACCTGTCTTTCTTGGTCAATTTTGTTCATTTGTCTCGTGGTGAAATATTTAAATAACCATAATCTGGATTACTCAGAAGCTTCACGGACAATTTAGGTGTTTGAAGATGCAAAGAACTTAATGAAAATAATTCTGGGAATTTTGGAGAAACTTTCAAGATTAAAGGTCATTGCAGTGACCTTTGTTGATTGTTCAAGACTTTCAAGCTCTGCAGTACTACTACATGAGAAACTGGCATACCATGATCAAACATCATATGAACTCAGATGTGGTACAAGATTAACAACAATGACTGCTGCATCCAGAAATCTACCCTGAAACTGAATTGTGTTGTGTCAGCTTTGAACTGTATATTTCATACATCTTTGATAATTCTAAAAAAACATAATGCTGATCACCCATCAGCTTTACCGTATACTTTACAGTATATAAATATGTTTTAAACCTCTTTAAAGAATTTCTGAAGATATAAAATCATTGAAGAGTCAGATATTCTTCTTAAGAAATAAAGAAGAAGCAAACAAACCATTAGTTAATGGAAAATTAAGCTAAAAACCTACTGCCATTGGACATTGGACCTTTGAATACAGGGACAGAGTTTGAGTACACCAATGTTTTTTTAAATAAAATCTTCTAAATAAACTCAAAAATATATTCAATGAAGTAAGTTTCTTACCCCAGGGCCTTGAGGAGAATCTGGAGGAGAAGTCTGTAGAATGTGTTTTTGACCTGAAAGATGAAGAACAGGAATATAATCACACATAGATTAAAGATTTTTTTAATGAGCTATACTTGTTGAAGTTTTTGATTATATGGAACTTTGTTTAATACTAACAACAACATTTAAGTGTTTAACAAGCTTAATCTATGCCACTATAATACCTTCTGCACACTTCGGCATCTGGCAGCAGTTAGTTTTATAGTTTGGTTAGAGATTTAATGGAATGTTAGCTTGAGAGAGGAATTACAGGTTAACTGTAAAATGTCAGATTTTAAATTACTTTCCTGTTGATTGGATTTCAAGCAGTCTGGCATCCTGAGGTATAAGACCAAACCATAACAATGCGAACTAAATGACTGCAGTGGGCACTGGAATCCCTCAACTATTTACAAACACAACAAATTTATCCAATTTCACACAGACCAAGAGCCAGAGTTAGATTTAGACAGCTCGCTCAGTTTAAAGTGTAACAATGCTTCTTGGAGATTTTTGGTGGGTAGCCATGGTAATACTAAAATGAAAAGCTTTCCAGCATCTCTTTGTCCTCCTCTCCCACTCTATCTTGCTCTTTATGCTGGGCTTGACTGGCCTTTTGGAAATTGCTTCAGTTGCCTGGGGTGTCTTGCAGTAGCTCCCATCTGTTCAGACTACATGCATACAGAGTGGACATGTTATGGGACTGGCTGGCTCTATCTCACAAATTCGCTCTGGCATTCTCCCCCTGGCAACCATTTTCTTTTTAGGGCTTGCTGTTCTTTCACAGCTACACTTCTGGAACCCACGGAGAATTTGATTCACCTCGTTAGCAGGACTGATGTGCAACTAGGCCATTTGTTTGGGATCAATAAGAGGCCATCTTGACAGCTGAGCAAACACCTATCCAACTCCGCCCAGGTACTTGTTTGTTTTATGAGCGGTGGGTGATATATGGAGGACATACAGAACACATTTTAAATGCCAGCACAAAGTGAAGCGTGTTGTTCACATAAACAACATTGAATTAAGTAGCTGAATTAATAGAAATCTCTAATAGAAGGAAACTTCCAATTCTACTGGAAGTCATAGTTATACTCATAATGGTAAAAATCCATTCTGAGAGTGTATCCCTAAAAATTCAGTGGTAAAATACAATGGTTGAAATCTTTAAGCACAAATCATTTAATTTTCCTGTGATCCTGTAAGGAACCTTAAACATTGAAGAAAATGTAATCAATAGATTTTTCTAAAAGCATCTTTTACACTCCTACAAAAAAGTGTCTGATCAACACCATTCTCCTCTTCATAGATAAACTAACAGTCTCATTAGAGGCGAAATAATCAATTATACAAGCAGGGTTCACTCAAGTTCATCATGCTGCCTCTGGGATTGAGTGGCTGCGTTACCACGCTTTTAATCAATTCACTGACAGACTCACAACAAATCAGCAGTTTGGCTTTCGATAAGGGATGCAGAGGGTGGCACATCATTCGTCTTTAGCTATGTGCAGTGGCGGAATATTTAATCACAACTCGGTTTTAGTGGAAGGCCTGCTCAAAGCTCGGGGTTCAGAACCTAATTTAGGAAGGATATTGAGGACGAGTCATGCTTATTATGAAAGAGTTGAGAAATTTTACAGTATTCACCAAGAACTCCTTTACACCTCCTCCTCTAAAGAAAAAAAAAAAAATGGAAAAAGAAAAAATGGAAGAAACCCACATACAGTGGCATGGTTTAGGCGTATTTTTGAGTTCCTAATTACTGCACGTAGGAAGCAAAAATAAACCATTAACCTGTCAACTGAGGCTAATGTGTTATAAAATGTTTAGAAATAACTAAAACATTTAACACAAAAAAATACTTAGCACAAACAGTAAGGCACTTTGTGTTTGGTAAATTATTTATTTCTTGTAACAATGCTTCTTGGAAATAAATCTAATACCAGGCACCTGATTGGCTGCACCCAGGGATACCAAAAGCTCAAAACAAGTGTCAATAACAGCAAAAAAGGCTGTTTGGCAGAGAGGCTTTGGCTAATTTTTCATTTACGCAACCCACATACTAATCCCACAAATGCATGTTCCTTACAAATGTGACACTATTAAAAAGGGAAATTCCCAGGCTTTCCAACAGTATAAGATTTATTGTTAAGATGCATTGTTACAACAACGAAATAATCTACCAAACACAAACTTCCTCTTTTTGTGCTAAGTTTAGATGATATTAGGAATAAATACCTGTCAATGGAGGTTGAACACTGAGTTTGAAATGTATAAATGCATAAACAAATGTTCCCTCTCTGGTGAATCTCTCATGAGGTGAATATGCTACATCTCAATTCTCTTGAACAAATGCTGGCGATAGTTGTTCTACTATGTGAGTTTGCCTTAGTGGTTAGGAACAAGAACTAGTTATTCATCTGCTACAGCTTCTGGTTTGGACTACTCATCCAAACTGAAACAAACCATCTCCACAACCACTCTGTCCAGTTGGTCGAAGGCAGCTGAGAGAACGGAGGTCTGTCTATGAGATGAGAGGCACACTAGTGGGTGAATGACATTGAGGTTTGCTAGAGAGGCCTTCCAAAAAGGGAAACGGAAAACTGTTCGGCACAGCAACACTACTTTTTTGCAGCCAAACCTCTACCATATTATTTGTATGACTGTCAGAAAAAGGAAAAGAGAAATATTTTCTACATGTATTCCTGGCCATATTTATTCCATTTATCATCATCAACTGGTTGAAGACACTTCAACTTTTCAAATAAATTACATGAAAACATGTTTATTTATGAGGGTGATTTTATTTTTTTCTCTTTGAACATCAGCTTGCAAAACTCAAGCTGCAAGTGACAGCACATGATCTAAAATCTGTTTGTGAAATCTTGATACAGATTTGGAGAAAGAACCTAAAGCCGGATAGCTTGCTCGTCTTTTTGTCGAACGGGGCGTCAAATTGAATCTGATGTTTGACAATATCTGCACAGTTTTATTTCCTTTGAATCTTGTTATGAAGAAAATATCTAGGTCACAGCTGAGATTAATGTTTCCATGAGCTGAGTGAGAAAAGAGCACTATCCATTGACGTGTTTTATTTAAGATTTGTCCAACTGGATGGGTAAAGTATAACATTTTAGCACTTTTTCCATGTTTTGACTTAAGAATTTTTTTTTTATTTAATGGCTCCTAACTGTTAGAGAAAACAATAGATGACTGAAGATTATTGGAAAATTAAAAAGCTTTTTTATGTTTGTTACAAAGAATCTTCAGTGATAAACATACATGATCCAACATCTAATAAAAAATTAAAGCAGTCTGAATAAAATACATTCATATGTTTCTTTGACAGCCCTTCATTTAAAGAGTGCCACTAAAAAAATCTCTGTTTGAAAGGACCAGAGAGCCCGACTTCTTCGACTTTGAACTACATCACAAAAAGTATTGGAACACCCCTTCTTTCTGTGAATGTAGCAGTAGGGCTACATCATAGGGTGAAATAGGAAAAACATCACTGTCAGAAAATGCAGCCACTGCCTCATGACTGTACTCTTGTAAGGACATCAATCTCTGCTGAGGGACTCGGATCTCAACTACAGCTTAGTGACCTCTTTGAATGAACTGCAGTAGATGTTGGTTGGTCAGATGTAAAGTATCTGCCTGGTCTTGAATGTATTTTAGTTGCTTTTTCAACTTTGGCTTCCTCAGATGGCATCGCATGAATGAAGTGCATGCCTGACAGCAGGTACAGTTTGTTGTATAGGTTCCTCTTATCGTGTAGTATCGAGGAGGATCAAGTTGTATTTCAAGAAGGCCAAAAGATACAGACAAAAGCTCCTGAAAAAGTGACAAAACCTTGAAGTATGAAACACTTTTATACCACAGGAACGCTACAACCAGTCTAACAAAATTAGAAGATTATTGTTTTGACCTTTTTTTGTATAAGCACATGCAGTAAAAAATTGTAATATTTCAAACGGAGTTAGAGATGTGTGTCAATTTTCTGTCTTTCAACTGATATGAGTGGAAACTAAAGCTTGTCCAAGGTTAAGAAGCCCAAAAGAAAAGCCAAAGTCATTCCTTTGCACTTTTAGTTTATCCTTCACTCCCCTCAGACCCCAGTAATGAACTACAGCAATCATGCAGAGAGCAGGTGGTGCCACTGAGATAACACTGCTCAGAGCTGGAGTACGGACTTGGAGGAAGACAGGTTAGTTTGATTATTAATTCTTTAATCTCTGGATGATAAAATTTGGTATTGTTGGACACTATATGTTCTTTAACTTTCATGTTTACAATATTTTGCTTACAATATGTAAAACCATTTGTTGCAGACAAGTAAAATCTGGCTACTTTTAAGGTTAAAAACTTAAAGTAGGAATCAGTCTAAAAATAAAAACGTCTTCAGATGTGATTTATTCAGTTCCTTGCAGAGTAATTACTAAGAGCTTAAAAAACCATTATAAATCACATGATGATATTTACTGTGTGAGGGTGATGAAGGTGATTTTCTCTGATGTGACACATCCTCCTCCTTCCTCTGAGATACCCTTGGGCTGGATGCCTTCCGTTCCAGGCTGGACAACAGCCAAAATCGTATCATATCTTCTGTCTCCGAGCCCTCCTTGAGGGAAGAAAATTTAACATTTCAGTTACACAATTGATTTGTTAAAAACAGAGCAGCTGAGATGTTTGAAATGATACACAGCTAGAGTCAGTGAGAATACAATGAGAGATGGGAACAGGTGCTCTTCTTTTACCATTATAACTGAGTGGATACTCACAGCAAAGGTGTAAAATTACTTTAGTCATAAAGTAAGCACTTTTTTTTAACATTTTAGATTCTGTTTTAAAAAGATGTGACAATTATTTTTCTATAATAATGTTGATTTTTTTGTGCAAAAAAGGTGCTAAAAATCCATTATGAAGACCTTCCTGTTCATTCTCTAAATTTGAATCCTCCAACAAGAAAGTGACAAAGACCCTTTCCCTCTAAGTCATTGCTTTACCTGCACAGTGCTGGAAACAGAAGTTGATTTAAGGTTCTGAGTTTTGGAGGTCTCTGTGCTGTAGACCATCACTCCATAAGGGTTTGGCTTTGCACCTCCATGCAGAACAAGCTGAATCTCTTTGTCTTTCCAGACAGCTGGTTTCTGGAAGGGGCACCAAATTCCCCAACGAAGGCACTGCAGGATGGCAGCTCGGTGTGTGGAGGCAGCAAACAGCTGTGCAGGAGGTGGGGAGAGACACAAAGATATCCTCAGTTTAGAAAGAACACAAAAACATTTCACTTATTAAAAACTAAATTCAATCATGTTACCTAACAAAAATAATATTAGAATAGCAATAATACGAAAATAAAAAAGCAGCAAAAAACTGTTTTGTCTAAAGTTTAATTAACCGTGGCTAGTGTGAACATTTCTAAAGATTGAAAATGTGCAACTATGATTCTTTTTGACAACCTGATTAACCTAATAAAGTGGAGTAGCATAATTTATTTTGCATTAGCAGGTCAAAGAAAATGCTAGATTCATAATCTGAAGGACTGTTAAAGCGCTTCCTCAAACATCCAAGAGAAACTGGAACAGCCCGTTGCTTTAATTCCTTCACAGAAATTCCCAGAGGCTTTCCTGAATCAAATAAGCCTGTGAGCCTTAGACTATAATAATCAATCACAGGAAGGACAGCGTAGAATACACCCTACAAGTTTTCAGTATCAAGACAAAGTGCAGCAGATTATAGATTGCTGAATGTTTACAATACCTTTGAGTACAATTTTCTACACATAATAAAAAAAATCTATTTCTATAGATCATCATTCGCATGAGCACTGCCTTTACTTCTAATGTCACAAACAAACAAAGCAATGCCTTTGCTTGAATAATAAAAAACAGGAATTGCAAGTTTCACTTTTGAAGCAGCTGTGCCAACAATGTGCAATATGATCCTAAAACCCCTTAAAATCGATCTGAAAGGAATTGTCACTATATGCAAACATTTTTTGATTTTGCAATGTCTGGGTCTGTTTGGATACAGCATTAATGCTTTACTGCCCTCGCAGTATCTTGAGCAAAAACAACATTAATCTCTTTATTGATTTGTTTAATCCATTTTTCCACAACTGTAAAATCCTATACTGAGCTGGTTAGTTATATCAGTGATATACTGTATTTTGGCAGTGAACAGCAGGGAGATGGAGTGGTGTTTAACCCCACATGCTGTGCCTGTAGTAAAGACAGGATTGGTAAAAAAAAAAAAAAAACACAGACCTTTGACAGGCGATTTATTGGAAACGGATGAAAGCTTTAACTCTTTGTTAACAAATAGCCTAATCAGACCCATCTCATTCAGTACACATTCAAATACAAGGATTACATTCTTCTTAGCCTCGATGTATTGGGTGGTACATGATAAAATAGCATAATTTGAGGAACTACTAGTGTAGGTTTGGATAAAATGTTAGAACAGTGCTCTTCTTGCAAAAATAGTGGAGCTTAAATGTACCGTTTTTGGCTGTAAT
The DNA here is from genome assembly GCA_031762555.1 of Cynodonichthys magdalenae. Lineage (NCBI taxonomy): Eukaryota > Metazoa > Chordata > Actinopteri > Cyprinodontiformes > Rivulidae > Cynodonichthys > Cynodonichthys magdalenae. The sequence continues at coordinate 20,232,426 of JARVJO010000024.1, read as the reverse complement.
GGGACAAAAAAAACTTGTCTTCTGGTATTTAATACTAACATTTATTTAGTCATCAATTTGATTAAAAACTGCACAGCTAATTGTTACTAAATTTCCAGTTAAAGTTACTTAGATCTAAAATTCATCACTAGAACAAAGTAAGAAATGTGTTTTTTAACAAAAAATGACTAAGCAAAAGGCTATTATTTGTCTGGAAAGTTGTATACCAAACGTTCATAAAATCCTTAGATTATGAGTACTTCAAAGTTTTCCAACTACAACATACATAAAATAACATTTTCAGTATTACTAAAAATAATTGTCTAAATTTATTAGCTAGCAGCTTCTTTAAAAGGCCAAGTGTCTCATACAGTTCAAGAGAGAAATGCTGCCCACTGATTTTATGTTTAAACCAAAAAAATGAGTGTTTTTTAAGGAGATTGTTCTTTACCATTACACTATGTCCCTTTTCTGAACAGAAGAATGACTGTCTTAATAAAAACAGGGGGAAAACAGCTCTAAGTAGAAAATATAAGTTCTGCTATGACTAACGTTTTGTCAAATTTAGATTACGTTCATTAAAAGTGTGACACATAACTTTACTCCAACAGGAAGTATGTGCGTACACTGTTCTTTGTGCTCACTGTAGAGCATACATTTGGTCCTACAGCCAATGGGTTGTCAGTATGAATACGCCTGAATTTTTACACTTTTACCGTCAGGGTCATCGTACTTGAAGATGGCAGATTTCTGTTTCACTTTTGTAATGGACCACCTGTGTTTTTATTTGAAATAGCTCATTTTACTAAGGTGCTTCTTACGGGTTCTTTGGACCTCGGTGATAACAGAAGAAAACCTCAAAACAACAGAGAAAAATTAGACAAGGCTCTTAGTTATGTTTTATCATCGACACAACGTGACCGATGTTTTATTTAAAACTAACTAAAAGACAAATAACAAATAATTGATTAGAGAAGGGGTTGCATGCTTTTAAGGCAGGTGATTAACTTGAAACTAAATAGTCAACAACTAAATCAAAATTATCTCTAAGCAAGCAGGACAAAATCACTTCAATGAAGGTTTTGAACTTTAAACCCAGAGTGTGTTGTGTACGTGTTTACTACATATGTGTGTGTATTTAAACTATGAATATGAGTGTGTGTTTAACACTGTAAGTATGTGGATTGTGTGCATCTGTAGTAGGTGAGAAAAAGACACAGACAAGTAGGAGAAGAGTTTTATAAGATAAGATGGGAAAGCTAAGGATATTAAAGTTATGTCTGATTGAGTGAGCGCGCATCTGAGGGCGTGAATGGAGCTGCTGGAGGTTGGAGCCCCAGCTGACGCCAGATAGGAAGCATATATATTTTACCGTGTCACCAGATAGTGGGGGAACAGCAAGCAGGCAAGATGAGGTGTCAACTTCCAACCTGGATGGACAGTAGGGTCAAAAGCCTTGAACTTGCGTGTCACCTCTGTTAACACGGGGCAGCTGACGGCGTGGCACACCAGAGCCTCTGGTGGAGGATGGTCTTACTCTCAGCAAGGCGAGTCAGCGTTTTGCAACTCCAACCCAATTCCAAAGGAAAAGTTTGTATTTCCAGAAAAATAGTTTTCTTCTTGTGAAATCAGCTTGAAGAGACTGGACAGCGGCGAGGCTGTATTCAGTCAGAAACACAAGCGCAGACTACAGAGAGCAGAACAGAACTGAACAGAAGCTCAGAGCAGAACTGAAGTTCAGACTGAGAATAGATAAGAAAATGAAATACATGGAATTGTTATGCCAGGTGTTTTTCTGTGTCTGTGAGAAGCTAGAAAAGTGTTTCTGGGAGGGACCTTGGCTTCACACATGAGCACCTACTGGGTAAAGAGAACATGATTCGTTAAAATATTGTCTAAAACAATTATAACTCAGTTCAAATTAAACAACACAGCATAACTGTTTAAACATGATTCTAAAACATGATTACCTATTAAATCAAAGACTAATTGATTACTGATTAAGTCACTTATGCAAGATGCAAGATATCACATCAAACTATAAGCATTAATTTGTGACACAGTTAAACAAACACATTTGATTTGAACACATGAAAGAAAAACTTTAGAGCACATACAATGGACATCACAGAACATTACATTAAGAAGAATAAAAGATTTTCTCTGTTTTTATATAAAGTTAACAGGACAGGTGCATGAAGTCCTTGGAAAACTGCACAAATTCTGAGGGAAAACCAACACATTACTTTGAACTGAAATTGAAATGGGCATCTTAAAAGGAAAGGGACAATGTTTAGTCTCTGGGCCTCAGGGGAGGTCAGGAGGTCAACCCCCAGGGTCAGCTTCACTGTGAGGTGAGGGGTTTCCCTACACTTTGTAGGTTAGCTCACCACGTTATCAGTGACGCTCAAAAATGAATGTCATAAAATCTGAAAACATCAGTGTTTACAGCAGTTAGTCTTGGAAGTGTCCTCCCACAGCCTGTCTGAAAGTTCCCTCAATATATGCAGACAACTAGTGTAAACTGATTTCTTTAACAATGCACAAAGATATCATGTATACATGCCATCGTAAGGTTATTAGTGAGTGGGCTTATAATGAGAAGATGATGGATTCATGTATGCCTATTACAGAGGTTGTTTTTTTTTTTCAATTACTCACTGGCATTAAGATTTATTTGAATGTGATGTATTAAATATTGTTAGCATTGTAGCACAGAGTGATGTCTCATGTTACCAAATCCAAACCTTTTTTTTTTCTGGTTTTCACAGCATTACCCCACCTTTGTTTCTGACAAATCTAAATTATTATTATTTCAGCTAGAGGTCTTTCCAAACTAAACAAAAGCACAGCTCATTTTGTTCTTTGTTGCAAACATTAACAAGTTCCATCTCTGGTGAGGGCAAATTTAAAATGTCAGCTTATTTTTCATTATGCAAAATAATCTTGGTGACCAATTAACACAACCCAAAGTCAAGTGTTCAGATAGGTTAATGGAGCTGACATTTGAAACAAGGCAAGAAATAGTGCTCTCCAGCAGGGACTAAGAGTGCTCTAGGTATAAAGGTTAAAGACATCTGAATATTCCCTTTTTATTAAGTAAACAAACATTGTTAAAACTCACATTTCTTATTTTTGCTGATGGCATTTCCTTTGTTTTATTTTAACATATCTGTCCCAGATGACTGCACTAGCTGTGCCTTTTTGTGTTTGATTTGAGGTTCAGTTACGAGCAGATTTGTTAGTCATGTGGTTATTGGCTATGTTTGACAGAAAACTGAGAAGACCAAATTATTTTAATAAGTATATTATGCACACCAAAAAATAGGTCTATAAATGTCTCCAATGATCCCAGATGCTGATCAATACTCTATCTCCCAAGAGAAAAGGCTGGTTTCAAACTATAATTTTAGCCTCAAGTGGCACAGACTGTAACAGCTATTTCTTTAAACTGTAAGTCCAGAAATATATGGCAGCCATTAAAACATGAAGCAGTATGTTCCCTCTTGAGGCATTGACTGTGTTTCCATCTCATGAGGCAGAATTAATATGATGCTTTATATAAAACATTAAATCAAACTAGTCTATTTTCAAAGTTATGATTTTGAAAAAAGTCATTCAACTAGAAAAAATATTATTTCATGGCACAGAAAGTAGCCAGTAAAAAAATGTGAGACGATTTATCTAATGTGCCCCCCCACACACACACACACACACTTTGTCTCTAACATGTCTGCGTTCCTGCAGAACATGATGGAAAAAGCAAAATGAGTGTCTAGCACATGACCCAGTACTCACTTCTTGCATTATTCATTGAATATATTGCAGGAGGAGAGATGCCGGCTGAGCTGGGAGTGAATGAAAGAGACAAAAGACCAATCAAGGGGCCTTTTTTTCTGCTGAAATGCTTACAGCCATTAATCTGTCCAATAGTTCATATCAGTCTTCCAATCGTAAGAAACTTAGAAAGACTTATGGTTAAAATTGCACAAAATACATGAAAGTGAAGACAGAAAAACAAGAAAAAGCAGTGAGGTATGGTAAACCCTTATCAAAATGAAACATTTATGTCCAGAACTCAAAAGACAAGATAAATGGCAGGATTTTTTCATCAGCTTCTCAAAAATGTAACACTGCAATCGCACCGAGATCCAAAAAAAGAAAAAATTAAATAATTTCAATCGAGAGTCAAAACTGGTGGCAGCACAAAATGTCACGGTTTCAGTGTCGTGGTTTCAAAGTAATTTTGGAGCGTGTGATCTATATGAACAGCATGAAGCATTGACAGTTTGGAATGGAAAACAACACAACTGAAGGAATCTCAAAGAGGCTCTTTAAAATGAACAAATCAAAAGAATAACAACTGCATCCAAAGCTATAGACATAAAATTCATAATATACATCCATTCCTTTTACTGAAACAGACCTCTACGTTTAAATGTACAAGCAAAACAATTACATAAGTAATGTTGGGGATTATAGTACAACAAAAATTAATGCAACATCATAAACGTGAAAGTGTTTAGTCATGAAAGCACAGCACAGTAGGAGGTACTTAGCTGATTTATGCATGAGCTTAAGATCTCTATTGAGAAGAAAGATGCAGAAAGGGTCAAGCAAATCGACTTATTCTGAGCCAAAGTAACTCAGTGAGTCCTAATCAATTGCAAAGCCTGCTGGTGGCGGCATAGAGACATTAAATCAATAGGTTATATTTTAGTGGAAATAAAGAATAGTGTTTTATACTTGCATTGTTTTGGGCAGGAAACATTGGAATTAATCAAATAATTTGCCATGTAAATAAAAAAGTTGCCTTTAAAGCTGTTGTGACACCACCTATTATGTCAGAGAAGGCAGAATGATCAATAGCCAATTTCCCCAAAGTGTGATTACATCCCGATTTGAGTGTTAAAGGCTATACCCAAAATAAGTCATTAACTTTCATTCAGAAAGCCACCAAGCAAGCAGTTGTTTTAATACTGAACTTGGAAGAAAAAGAAAATAGAAATATAAGCCTGGGGCAAAAACAAAGAGGAAAGAAACTTTTTTTTTTTCATAAAGTTCTACAGAAAACAATAACATGCAATGTCACAGCACACATAATTGCTCCAACTGGCAAAATGTTTTCTAAAAAGAGAAGTATCTATCAACCTTGTTCAGAAGAGTAGAATATAATGTTGCATTGTTTCCAGACAAATAATAAAAGTTATATGTTTTCAAACATACTACATGGTAGAAACCTGAGGCAAGAAAGGTAATCATCAAGCTTCTGGAGGGAATAGAGAGGACGGGGAGGGGAAAACGATATTATCAAACTGAGACGGAGGACAAGTTCTGCGCATCACATAAAACTGGAAACACAGCAGGCAAAAAGGAGCTGCAAGCAGAGACGTTACAGATCTATTTCCTCCCCATCAAAATACCACTAATCACAGAAACAGCTATAAAACTATGCTTCTTTTTTTAACTTGTCTTATTATGTTCGAACATGAAACAGGAAAGTTTGTGGTATAAGCTAAGATAAAGTACTTGGGAGGAACATAGCTTTGGAAAAACTCGAAGAAACTAGGAAGACGTTCAGTGACTTGGGGCTTTCATCTGGAATTATTCCTAAATTAGAGGGATGTGAGCATTGATGGGAGACAAAGTCTGACGGTTATTACTATTACTGCAGTCTGTTGGGCTGTAGAAGTCATTATTTCAGCCAAGACCCTGTGACAGGCACCAGCCCAGAGGTACTACTAATTCTCCAGAATGACATGCCCTAAAGAAGTGAGTGAACATGCTCCAGTATCATTAAATTTAAGAGAGCTAAAAAACGCTCACACTTTTAACTTTCTTTGCAAGCATTCTAAAATAACCCTGTGTGCTGTGTTCAGCTTGTAAAGATGAAATCAGGACTACAAAGAGCTGGCATCATTCTTAGAGCTATTGATACGAAATTTCAGAGGTGACTTATTCAAAGTCAAGTTCCCTTCTAAGGATGTTTTCTTGATATTTCTAATATCTAAATATTCTAGTAAAAAAAAAGAAAGGCCTAACATTCCTTGAAGTGATGCCTGTCTTTCATGCCATGGGTTGAGACTAAAATCCTTTAATGTTGAGAAATGTTTCCTGAATTATAGCTGTTCTGGTCAAAACTTAAAAATAAAATTTTTTACAATCCTATACAGTATCACGAGGTGCTATGCTCACAGTATGTGTTGTTAATGACCTTCAGCTGCAACCCCGCTAAATTTGAGCTCAATTCCTGAAAAACTAAGTTATAGCTTTGTTTGTGTCGTTTGTGTCATTAGTTTTGGCATCCTTCATTAAAAACTCTCCAGGAATTCATGACATATTTTGCTAAAAAAAATAATAGAGAAAAAAAAAACTAAAAAAAAAGTTGATTTCAACAGTTTATGTTAAAACCTTAGGCAAAAATCTCAATAATTATGTAGCACTTGGTCTGTGTGTGAATGACTCTGCTACTTCCACACCAAATTTTCATACAATGTATAAAAAATTAAATAATCGTTTTTATGTTAACTAGGACCAGTTGGCTGTGGAATTGAACTGGCTCCAAAAGTTAATCAGTTGTAGAGATAAATTCCGTGATCCCTTCAAGTTTAAAATATACAAATTTTGTTAATTTATAATATTAATAAAATGAATACATTAAGATTTTGCTACTTTGATCTCATTTTGGCCTCTGTTTAGAATAGTTACAGTTGCTCTGCGACAGGACATACAGTTGTGGTCAAAAGTTTACATACACTTGTAAAAAACATAATGTCATGGCTGTCTTGAGTTTCCAATAAGT
>JARVJO010000024.1:20199629-20211925 GCA_031762555.1 Cynodonichthys magdalenae | reverse complement strand
CATGTTTTTAGTTTTTCAAGCCATTTATTTATTTCTACATTTATTTCTCATTATGACAGGTTTAGTCCTCCATACCCCTGCAGCCTACAGCTACAGCTCTGCTATAGACACGTACATGTGTTCTTTCTGCTCACCTGTCCTTGACCAGTGTGCTCTTTTTAGAAGAACTGTCTGTTCGTCCTCTGACCCCTGTAGCAACAGGCTCCAGCACGACCACTTGGGGTTTATCAAGGAAACACCAACCATTGTGCACGCCAACGTGGAGCCTCCTTTCCTGGATGATAACTGTCCTTTCGGTACCCTCTGCTCCTGGATTCTTCTGAGAAAGAACGAGAAAAGACTTAGGCTGATAGTTCCCATAAACAATGCACTTACAATCTTTTATTTTTTTACAATTTCTTACACTTTGCAGAATTTCTTTTGCTGTTTTGCCATGTTTATTTTCTTGCACTGAAAGTTATGTCCATAAAGACCTGGTCTGCTCTGTTGGATCTCTGACCTTACCAACAATCCATTTAGAATTAACAAGAACTCTACCGGTCAACTGTGACTGCCCTCACTGCCCCGCTCCTGTGGTTGAATAAGGACAAATTCCACCAACCAACTTTTACAAAGCTGTGCAAAATCCTCTAAAAACCGAAAGGCTGTTACAACAGGATAACAGTGCATTTGATTTTAGCTAACATTCAAAAAACTACCAATGCGAATTTCATTGCTTGAAATTTTCATACATTACAACATGTTTAAAACAAAAATCTTAAAATCCATCTGAAGTTGCAACCGGTAAAACATTCACATCCTTTATTTCTCTACTGAAGTATTGCAGAGAATTTGGTTACAGCTTGTCCTGATTTTCTCTTCAGGCAACAGTCAGGTCATTCTGTACCTTTCTAGACTGACTGTCAGAGGTCTTGTACTGTTTGTGCCATTCATGGTACATTATTACAGAGAACTGAGGCACGTCCTTCAGTAAATACTGTCCCTGTACAGACAAGAAAAGTGCATCCTTGAGAGAGTTTGATTACTTGGCGATTACATTGTCATTCTCAAAAAAATAGAATGAAAATTCTTACAGGCCTGCATTCGTCCATAGAAGAATACAGTAAGAGAAAATAAATTAAATTCCAAAAAGTACATAGGGTTAAAAGTTTTATCAAGTTTGTTTATTATGTCTGAAGACGCAGTTAACCCATACATTTGACAAAATAAGAACTTTAAGTAGTTTAAGCATCAACCTACTCAGCAGATGTACTAAACGGCTCTAATAAAAGTTTTTTTCAGATTTTACTTTGATACACTCATTTGGGGGCTGTGGTATATTGGTCAGTGCTGAGCTCCTGTAATGCTGAGTTTGCAGGTTTGAGCCCAGGTTGCAACAGGAAGGTCATCCAGTATAAAAACAATTGGTAAATCTATTATGTGAGTTCACTCACTGCGGTAACCTCTGCAGAAATAAGCAACTAAAAAAATGACAACTTTGACAAACTCATTTATTAAAGTATCATAAAAAGTGAGTCTTTATTTACTCAGAAGCTGCCTTCAAAATTGGTATTGATTGTTCCAAACCTCACATAGGAAAATCTGTGGAAATCTGAGAATCAGAGGTCCAATTATACAGTCCTTACCCTGATCATTTACAGTAAGTATTGTTTCCACAAATAGAACAGACTGCATTCATCAGTGTAAAACCCTCTATAGTGGTTTACTATAGTGTTCACAGAAGATAAAACATTTCATTGTGCACCAGACAAAGCAAAATATTGGCTGATACATAATGTAAAACTAAATTGTAAATATCAATGAGAGGGACTGTTTTTAATTATTTTTATTAATTTCAATATTTTGAAAAGTAATGTTCTCTAAAGGTCGTGTTACATTGTAATGTTTTAGACAACTTATGCCAACTTGTGAAAAGTTTGTCCAACACAAAAGATGTCTAAGATGAAGATGGAATTTTAAAAAATCTACTGGAAGCCTCTTTTAGACCTATACATACTGTTAAACTAGCAATTAGATTGAATATATAGCCGTTACGAGTCAAATAGACAAAATTTTCATAAGTTGGCATTAGTCGTCTAAAATGTTATAGTGACAGAACCTTAATGGCTGTGTCCAACCCGGTCTAGGTGGGCCGAGTCCTTGGTCGACGGCGAAGACAGGAAAAAAGTGGCTGTGAATTTGGACAGTCTAGTCTTCTACTTTATTCCCGCCCTTACCCCAGCATATGTCCTTATGTCTAGCAATCATGACGACGCTAAAAAGAAGCAAATATAGATTGAAATTAGCAAAATATCATTATATTAGTATTGTTAATATCACAAAAGAACACAACTAGCTAAAAGGCAATATTTGAAGAATTAATGGACCTGCCATACATACATGTTTTTTTCGTTATATTAGCTGGCTTGATTTCAGACAAGAATGTTAAAAAACGATGTCTATACAAATGACAAAAGCATTAACAACAAAATTGCTTCAAACTTTTAATTTTAATAACGACAGATCTTTTAAAAAACTGTACTCCTTTCTCTCGCTTCGGCCGCCATTACGAGCAGGGAAAAATTTTTCAGTTAGCCTGCAATGCCTTATGGGATATGGTGGGCCGAGAAGGATCCATTAGACCCATCCCTCAAATTGAGGAAAAAGGAGGGTACATTTGTTGGCCGCATCGGGGGAGTCTTTAAATTTGTTCAGCTTCCGGCGCAGCGCTGTGACGTAAGCGGCAGACAAATTCGGCCTCCGGACGACGCAGACCCTGAATTTGGACACAGCCCATGTCTAATGCTGCTACTGCACAACTGACTGACAGCTGCTAACTGTCTGACAGTAAAGTCTCTAACCCTAAAGTGCAAAACCATCCTAAACTCCCCTCTTATCCCACTCCTTCCCATTTGTTTCATTTCAATCTCCTTTTTCTCTTCATAACGTCTCCTACTCCCACTCTTCCATTCTTTGCCTCTCTTTTCATTGTTATTCTTGCACTCTGTCCCACCTCGCAGCTTAAAACCTTCTCCATATCCACCCACACCTTCTCAATCAAATTAGCATATCAATTCAGACAGGTTTTCTTTTCCATAGGCAGCAACAGCAGGAGCAGCAGCCCAGCTTGCCTAGATACAAAGCAACCCACATTTATCACGGCTTGCTGGTGTTCTCATGTTACAGTCTATGCACCATTCCTCTTTCTGCCTTTTTAACTACCTACCCTCATTTTTTATTGTCATTTCTCCTCGCTTTGATTTTTTTTCCCACAAGTTGCAGCCAACATATTGGAAAATCTACTTTTTATGATGACAAAATAAGATTCTTAACAAACATTTTATTACCTTTTTCCCTCCTTACTGTTGTAAAATTATCCCTAGGAAACTTTTACTACTCAAGTCTATGGCTTAAAGAATTAACCCAGATAAAAGACAGAAGAGGTGCAAGAATGTAAAACTTTTTTTTTTGTTTTGTTTTTTTCGTTCTCTTTGATTGGTGGATTGTACATTTTTCAAAGATCCATTGTGGGATAAAAGAGTTTTGCAGATTTTTTAAATATGACAAAACAACAACTGCATAAAGACTTTCAAAAAATGATTCAGTTGTTTTTGCCATATATTATAGATGTTTGGATTTTGTATGTATGCATAATTTAGTTTTCCTTTATATTCAGTTTGATTTGTGCAGTCTTTATTTTATTCCCTATATAATACAAACATAGATAATTGTGTTGCTTTCCCACAATAATTCAAAACACAACTGGTGTTTCTGGCCAAAAAGCTCCAGTTTTGTCTCATCAGCCCTAGAAACTTTGGGGCTTGTCAACATGCATTTTGTGGAATTTCTGTCTGGCTTTTTTGTTTCTCTGTTAACAATGGAGCCCTCCTGGTTCTTCTTCCATGTGTTTCATTATGATTCAAAATGCAACAAAACATACTTTGACCTTAGAGTTTAGCTTGACTGGTTTCAGTTGGTTTCCTTGGCTTTTTTTATACCATCTCCATGATCCGTCGGATCAAGTTGGGGTTGCATTTCCTTTTGCTTTCCCATTCTGAGAGGCTGGCAATAGCCCCATGAACCTAATACTTTTTAATAACACTGGCAACTGTGGTGACAGGAAGATAAAGCTGCTTGGAGATGGTCTTGTAGCCTTTACCTTTGACATGGGTATCTGAAATCTTCTTTCTGAGTTCATTAAACAACTCTCACTTTCTGCTCCATATTCAGTGTGGAGCATGTAGCAATACCAAACTATCCAGTGGCAGGTTTGTTTCCTTTAAATAGGCTTAATGTCTGATGAAAATCCACCTGTAATGTAAAAACATGGCTATAAAATAAAGACTCTTTAAGGGGTTCAACAAATCTGTCTGTACCATTGTAAATAAATAAATTCTTTTCACGCATGCAAATATAGGTTAAACAATTGCTGGTAACTGAGAAATAAGGGGTTGCAGTAGCTCGGTGGTCAGGGCCACAGTCTTGTAATCCTGAAGCTGCAGGCTCGAGCCAAGGCCGCATCAGGAAGGGCATCCAGTGTAAAACAAACGCCACAACTTTCATGCAAGTTAACTCGGCTGACAAATTAACAAGAACTTTTCATAAAGAAATCAAGCTTTGTTTCAATGAGCACAGAAAGAACTAACAAATGTATCCATGTCTGGTATATGAGAGAATGAAAAACAATTGAGTATACAAAATAATATGTACAACATAAACAGGGCTTGTTAAATTAGGCATCCAGAGCTTCCTGGATACAGATTCCTACCAGCTGTATATTTTGTTATGTCAGGTAATTTTATTCTTGCATCATGAGATTGGTGCAACTTGTACAGTTGTCAAAGTAAAACATTTCATTATCTTTAGTCTCACCGTGACAGAGTAGCAGCTATCAGCACAAGAGTGACAGGATATAAGTAAATAATTGCTTTTAGTGACATTCAGATCATAATGTGTGCGTTTATTTTCACAGTCTGTCTGCTCTCCTATTTTCCTTCACTGTAATCTGTGAAGGATGACAGCGAAATGGCTTTATGTTTTGTTGGACGGGTCTGCCATGAAGTGTATCAGACAGAAAATAAAAGACAGACAGAGAAAAAGTTGTTTATGAGACAGCTTCAGTAAAGTATCTCTGTTCCCTGCATCCGTTCTCTCCTTTAAGTTTCTCTTTCATTTATTTCATTGCTTTTTACTCCTCACTCTGTCAGTTCCTCTCTTTTTCTACCTATCTTGAATATTATCCTTTTTCTTTCCCCTCTTGCTGCTGTCTATTGCTGTCACAGATTTCTTCCTCCTTCGTTTGAAATATGAATATTTTAGAGCTAAGAAGCTTAAAGGGAACAATGAAACGGCCCCAAAGTTAAATTATCCTTCATTTCTATAGTCACAGAAGAAGGACTTCACTGAGTGATGAGTGCAGCAGCACAACATGGGTGTGTCATTTTCTTTTTCATATTTAGAAACCCCTGTTGTCTCTGACAGGACTGTTTTGTTAATCTTTTTTCTGATATTTGTCATGAAGCGGCTTCTTGAAAACCTGATCTTGATTTATAAACCACTGAACAGGTTTAAAAAAAACTTTCAGAAAGTAATTAGAAATGTACGTACATCTAAAACTGATTACAGTACTTTTTGGAGTCAAACTAGTTCAAGATGTTTGCACCAATTAACTGATAACGCAAATTAAATTAGGCGTGACAAAAGTTAAGACATCATCAGCGTATTGTTTGACTGTTAACATACCTCGTAAGATCGTGCAGTATTGCATTGGGCTTTGTAAAACATCATTTAACCAAAATAATTAAACTCTTTCATCTCTAAATTATAGTTACTCATTGTTTTAGTTCTAAACTATAGCATGAAAGGTGGTGGGTGATTTCTTTAAAGAACGTTTTGTCTTTCATCTTTTATTTTGTTCATCTAAGAGTACCTTTCTGAAAATGTCTTTAAAGTCTATTTGATGGTTCATGAAATATTTTACTAACACTGCAGACCAGCAAACACACACAGACATGGGCAAAAACATTTAGAACATTTCCCCTTCAGCAAGGAGCCATATGAGAACACTGGTTGTAGTTTATTATCATTTTAGTGAAGACCTAAACTTAACTTATCTTTTGCTTTAGGGAATAAATAAGAACTATTTGGAAGCTTTTGCATTCCTTTTATTTCATTACCATTTTCATGTATGTAGAATACTTCAGGAACAAGCAGAGCATAAATGTGTTATTGCATCCTCAAATGCAATAATTCTTAAAAGCCCATAATTTATTAGTTTTTCTTTAGGAAAACTTACTATTTTCTTTTCAAATCTGTGTAGGGGATAAAGTTCAGAAAACCAAATATAGCAACAATAAAAGATAACATAAAGTAGAAAGCAACTACAGTAAAAAAATAAAGGGGAGGGGGGGTTAATATGAATTATAAAGTGCAGTGATGGATGGTTCGTTTCTGAATTCAGTCTTTTTGAATTCTAAAATTAGTCCATGATTCAATTGAAAAAAAAAAAAAAGTTTAAGGTTAAACTTTAGTATTAAAATCTGCGAAGTGTAATACCATCACATATTAAAAACAAAAATTCTCGTAGATTTAATTTACCGGCTCAGTTCCTAGGCGAGGCAGGTGGGAGACGGAGGAGAGAGGATGAAATATTAGTAAGCAAAACTCATTTAGCAGAGGACACTGTCACCTGAATATAATTGAACTGCTCAAAAAGAAAAACGATTTTCAGCAAATTTAGAAATAACAGATAAATGGAAAGCAGGCATCAGCAGCATCATTATGCAACTTTGGGAGAAATTAATGCAGACTTTCAATATAAGGTACATCTTTCCACTAACAGGATCAGCTAAAAGAGGTTTGCTTTAATGGCTACAACAAGGCTACAGAAACCTTGAGAAAGTGCTGAATGTTTGCTTTGATCCATTATTGACAGCACAGTCAAGCGAATAAACTATTACATTGGTTTTCTAATGACAAATTAACATTTCTTTTTTTTGTTTTAGGATAATAAGCTCTTATTTGATTGATCAAAACCACATTTTTCTTCTCTGCAGGCCACTGGCAATGTCACATCATCTCAAGTTTGGCAAATTCTGCAAAGATGAGGACTCTCAAAGCCCATGAGCAATTTGACCCTCTGTATCTCCGGAGGCCAGAGACACTGCCAGTCTTTGGGTGGTGAATAGACTTCATTATCCTAATTGTCCCTGCCTTTAATCCACACCTGTGTGTGGATAAAAAGGCATGCCTGGTGTTCACTCGTTTGGATTCAAAGCACTCGGGGTGGTTTTTGCGTCACATTCCCTAAATTTTGCCTCTGTTCCATGTGTTGTTTTTTTGGTTTAATTCGAACAAGATCTATTTTTAAAACTGTCAATTTGCATTTTATGCTATAGCCCCTCCAGAAGTAGTAAAATAAACTAAATAGCAATATTTCTTATTCTGAAGATGACTGGTAGAGGCTTGTTTTTAACCTTTTGTGCCAAAGTTTCTTTCATTTAATTTATTTTTTTTGGCTGTTTTCTTCTGCAGAGGTCGCCACAGCAGGTAAACTCCAATGAATGATTTGGCAATTGTTTTACACCGGATGCCACAACTGATTCAACCTGAGCTCAAACCCACAGGATCAGGATTATTAGACTGCAGCACTGACCACCGAGCTACTGCAAATCCTTCAAAAAAACACCATATATAAGGCACAAATGATTCTGCTCTACATTGGGCTAAAACATTCAGGAATGACTTATTAAAAAGATGTCAAAATGTTTGTGATGAGTTTATGAAACAAGTCACAACATCAACTGTTATAGCAAAAGGGAGATAATATTTATTAGTTGATATTTCTAAGCAATCCTATATGCACTCAAAAGCTTTTATGCTGGGAAGAATAAAGAACAAAAATGAAAGCTACAAAGTATAGACCCTCAACTGAACGAACCCTGTGCTTGAAAAAAAAAAATATAGATCTTCTGACGTCAAAGTGGTGTGAAAAGAGTTCTTGCTACTGTTCAATGAGTTCACTCGCTGGCACCTTATGCCTGCAGAGGCATAGAACCAGAAATATATCAGAGATTTTGAATGACTCATTCGCCAATTATCTGTCTTTTTACTTACCTAGACAATATAATTAATGCTCTTCCTCACTTCTAATCATTCACATAGTCTCATTTTGATTGTCTGAACACACAGAACATATGCACCTAATTATTTGTAAGAGCAGACACATGCAAACACAGAGACATATTGCACACTTAATGTGTTTAATATGGATTTTTATTTGTCCGTCTGTCTGACGCCAGATTATAAAATAAGTGAAACTGCAGACTTGTACAGTCAGACTTATTAAAAATCTTAATTTAAAGCAGAATCCAGAATGGTTCTCACTAAGAGGTCTTCTTTGTTTTCTGTACCATCAAAAGCTGTAAACGTTTTTTTTTTTAGTAAATTTGCAAGTCAGGACTTTGTGAAATCGATGCGTAGGCTGAGGTAAAAGGTAGTAATAACTGTACAGATGGCAACCATCATCTCAAGGGGAATGTGAGGGGAAGAAAGAGACGGAGAAAGAAAAAGTGGGGAAAAAGCAGGTGAAATCATGTCCCACATGAGTTTTGCGTAAGCCAATTACCAAGTGAGTTACACAACTTTGGCAAGTTTCTTTCCCTTTGAAAATCACAAAACAAAGGGAAATGCTTCTTTGAATTTTTGTGCGTGTGATCATTCATCTCTCACAGAGTAAGTGAGTAAAATGTTAGCAGCCTAATAAAAATTTCTTCTGTGTGCTCAACTAGTAGTTGTGAGGGCACCGACCCGAACATCTGTGCTTTTAGAATCGCATCAATGACATATTAGGCTCCTTCTTCACACACCTTTAAGTTATCTACACTGATGATTTTCGTTCTCCAGCACCACACTCATTACCGTCACCATGACACTGAGTGTGTGTGTGACTGAGTTGCCGCTCACACAGTGGATATTAGCTCCCCCATATTGAAGGTGAGTCATCCATGGCAAGAAACAGTAGCAGCATCATTAGCATGTGGCTCTCATCCTCCCCCTCCTCTGCTCCTTAACAAATTTTAACTGGCTCAGAGCGTCAACCGATAAATCACTGTTGCCCTGATGCCGAATCACGCTCGTAATTCACAACCAAAAAACATTAAGTCAAACAGACCCATACTGCTGCCCTTCTGTTTCTCTTCCAGTTTCAGACCATTTGTTCCAAGCCAACACATGCATCCACTGCATACGGAAAAACCCACAGCATGTTGTGCTGGAGCACATTTGGTTCTCACAAACATATAAATAAATAAAAGCTAATGCTGGGTCACACGAGTATGTGTTAAAAATGTTCCTGATGAAAGGTGTTAATGCGTACCTGAACCTTTGAAAATAACTTGATATAAGTACTTTAGTATATGTTTTCTTAGAAAAGCTTAGTTCAAGTGAACAAATAATGAAAATAATATAATTTTATCCGATATTGTAGAGTCTGAACCTGTCAAAAATTAAAAACCATTTCAACTTACAATACCAGCCCTTTGCTGCAAATTTAGAAAAGATTGGCACGTCACAGAGTGCAACTTAAATTGAAAGGTGAAAACTCTTTGGCTCCCATATTTCTTTTACAATTAACAACAGACTACCATCAGCATCTGACTTGAAAAATAAAACACTACTGCTTGACTTTTACAGTGTTTCGTGTTTTATGAGCCGACAAGAAAAAAAGACTTTTAATCTGTGTTTTTTCCACTCATTTGGAGTACAAAAATCCAAATACACCATTTATGCAATTGAAACTTAGAGATAAAGTAGCCTATATACTTGAGGTAAAAAGTGGTTACACGCTTTTTTATTGCTAAAGTTTCATATTCAAAATGAAAAAATGTTAGTTTTTTTACACATTCTTGAAATTAGATATTCAGGCCATCAGAGGAACACAACATAATACACTGTCATCAATAATTGCACAAACCAAGCCGAAATTTCAAAGAAGTGTGGGAAAAACTAATTGCATTCTATGATTTAATATAGCCTTTAGGATCCCCTTTACCAGCAATAACTCTCAGTAATGGTTTTCTGTATGACCTTAACTGTCTCTCTGGACTACTCTGCTTTGCAGCGTTCAGTTAGTACATTCCTTTTTGCGCAGCATTTTTAACATTCCTCTGCAGAAGTTCCATCAGGCTGAGGTCTGACTTTTGGGTCACTGCAATGCCTAGATTCTTGCTTCAGTCATTCTGTTGCAGATTTGCTCTTGTTCTTGAAATCACTGTCCTGTTGCATGATCCAATACTGTTCAAGGTTCAGCTGTCATACAGGTGACCTCCCATTTGATTTTAAAATACGTAGGTATACATAGAAAATGGCCAGTTCAGTGATGGTACCCACATCCTAACAGGAAAAACAAAAAAATGATAATTGTCCTGATGCATCCTAGTAATCCAGGTAGAAAAATCAAAAAGAAAAATAAGTAGGTCCTCTAGACGGTTTCTTCTTTAATGAAATGTTTCATCTCTCCTCCTAGAGACTTCTTCAGTCTGAGGAGTCTCAGATGAACTCAGCCTTTATAAGCACTGCCTACACATGGATACATGGAGGACAAACAGGTTGTTCACATGCGAAAGAGAACCATCAGCCATCAGGGCCCCAACGACAGCCAGGTAATGGGGCACACCTCTATGAACAATAGAGTCAATCAAGGCACTAATTATCTATTGTTTGACTGATGGACCTCTTTTGCATGTGAACAACCTGTTTGTTTCACCTGAGATGTGTTTTTTTTCTTGTTGTACACATCACAAACCAGTGGACACAAATTTTTCAGTTTGTATTGAACCTAACAGACTGAGGTTTTGCCTAAATCACAACTAGAAACATATTATTTCAGGTAAAGCAGTCATATCAAAGATCTGCCCTATAAAACATTAAAGCTTACATCATCAGAGAAAACAGTTTGTAAAAGTTTAAAAGTTTATCCGTCTATCTTTCATCCAGCTGCAGTGCATTCCCCGTCTTCTCTGGTTTATTGGTTCTATAATCCTTCGTAGTCTATTTCACCTGATGATGGGATCATTAATCATTACAAAAGACCTGAACTTCATGCATATTTAATGTGATTTAATACATTAAATCCCATTTTTTTACACTGCATTGGTTATAGTGGTGACCAGCCTGCAGCCAAACTTGGTGTCCTTTGAGAACAACGTGTGCAACAACTCCTTTGTCTTTTTTATAGTACCACGTCCACAGGGGCAGTCCTACTTTGAGCGAGTTTTGTTCCTTCGGTACAAGTAAAAACTTCCTGGAGCTTTGTTGCCACAGTCTTTCTCCATTTATTAAATCAGCCTCGGGCA
Source organism: Cynodonichthys magdalenae (assembly GCA_031762555.1). NCBI lineage: Eukaryota > Metazoa > Chordata > Actinopteri > Cyprinodontiformes > Rivulidae > Cynodonichthys > Cynodonichthys magdalenae. The sequence goes on along the minus strand of JARVJO010000024.1, from coordinate 20,200,592 downwards.
TTTTGTTCTGCCTGCAGCGTGGCATTGGTCCTCGCCTGCTATTCTCCTCCTCTTCATCAGCTTCCATTCTCTCTGGTCTTTTGATCAAAAGCTAAGATGTTACGAAAATTCTGACAAGATCCGATGCCCTTTCATCAACAGTAATAGATTTTATTGAGGCTGTAGGTTAGCGGGTGCTACAAGTCGTTTAAGGTTACACAACCTCTGGCTTCACTCAAACTAGTGCAGGAGGGCAGATGTGTTCAGGCAACCCTGAAGATGAATAGTGTTAGCGTTTTTTAACTGGGGGTTAGAGTGTTTGGAGAGGTTCAAGCCCACAGTTCAAATCAGTCTAGTGCTCATTAAAGTGTGAAGCTGCAGAAAGTAGCTCGAGTAGTTCACATGGCAAGCACATCAAAACGGGTACTGGCTGTACAATATATGAATAAGTGGCCTCTAAAAAGAAGACACGGCAGAATGGTTTGTTGAACTAAATATAGCAATACTTATGTGGAGATTATGTGAAGGCTCGGTGTCAGAGCTGCAGCCAGCATAAAGGATTCGTTTCATGCTTCACGGTACAGTCATCTTCCTCATTTTTTCTTTTTTCACCACCCTAATTTTACCAGTTTAATCAAATACGTTGGTATCAAACAGAAAAGTGCGCACACAAATACACCCCCCTGCCATGCAACACCAAAACTGAGTTGATGGGTGAGGTGTCAGCATCACTTCGTAGACAGCTTGATGACAATCCAGCTGGAGTCACACATTTAAAGGTCACACACAGATCGCACACTTTTTTTTTTTCTTCTTTCTCCAACAGTCTCTCTCGCTCACACAGAAACACACACTCGCACATGCACACACTTTAATTAAAAGCTGCAATCAAGCTGACTTCTGGATGTATTAACACCTCTCTCAGACGTGAGAATGTCGTCATATTGCTAAAGTTATGAAAATAAAAGGTGGGGGGGGGGGGGA
>JARVJO010000024.1:20187020-20197602 GCA_031762555.1 Cynodonichthys magdalenae | reverse complement strand
CAGTTGGGGGCTCATGTCTCTGCTGCTGGTATTTTGAGGGTCAAAAGCTGAAAAGTTTGGGAACCACTGCTATAGAGGGTATAATGTTTTGAGGACAAACATCTTGATCTTTATTGTTGACATTATAACACCTGCTGTCATGAAAAACCTGCAATCATTTGACTTTCTATGCCTGTGTGTGGTTGTTTGTTTGACTGTTAGCAAAATATATCACAAACTACTGGAAAAAAATGAAGGAACTCTCAGAAAACAAACATTGGATGCATGGCCACAGCCAGTTTATTTCAAACCAACTAACATCAAGTCAGTTCAAGATGACCACCACAGCTGATCCACTATAGCACACATAAACACGGCTCAATCAGTTTTACAGACATTGCGCCACAAGCTGATGTGGAAGTAGCAGAGAATCATCCACAATAGATACTTCAAAAGCTAACACATGTTCAACATTTTTATAGGCTTTGCGATGTATTCCTCTGCTCTCTTATCCATTTGAAATGGTAAACTTTAATTAATGCTTCCTGTCCTTCCAGGTCAACTCTGTTAGCAGAGAGCAGCGAGTGAATAATTTTTATTGCATTTTATAACTGATTCTATGCTCAACTCATAAAAATGTAAATGTAGCAAAGTGTACTATTGGTATTTTAGAGGAATTATGAAGCTGTGTTTTCAGGGGAGGTCATGTAACAATGAAGGAAGCAGATAATAACACATTGATTTCCTGTGTACACAAAAAAACTAAAACATGCTTCACTTATTGAAAACTCAAATAGCATCATGTGCTCAGTGTAATAAGCACAGATCCATGTTGGAATTTTTTACACCCTTCTATCCTTATCTGCACTCTTCTGATATTTAATGAATATTCAGTTTAAAAAGGACCATTTTTAAAGGCAAGGTTGTTTCAGATTTTGCCTAAAAGATAAAAGGAACAAAGAAGACCTCTCAGACTTTGGACAAAACCCAAAACTCACCTCATTAGCAGGAGCAAATGAGGAGGAGGAATAGAAGGTTGAATTGTATTTCATAAACTCTGTTAAAAAAAAACATGGCCTCAGAACATTTTTTTTTCTGTATAAAGAAATAAAAGATAGAAATTTTAATAAACATGTTTGAGAACCCTTTAAAGTTGTTTTCTTGTTATTTTTCAGCTCATGATTAAATTATGTTTCCTATTTTTGTGTGTGCACGTTTATATAAATAGAGCTTTTCCACTAAAAGGTTGTCATGTTTTAATGAAACTTGGGCTTTTTTCTTATCAGTGTATCAGTTTAAGAAAATTTTAAATTGTTCAGTTTAGGCACAATGAAGGTCTGGCAGCCTTAACAATGACAGATTTAAAAAAAGAGGGAGTGGGCAACACTTACGCAGAAGATACTCTGAGCTGTCTGTGTCGTAGTCGTTGTCATCGGGGAAATGGTTGATCCTGTAACAACTGCCTTGATTGATGCCTACAACACACACACACACACACATAAACAGAATGAGTCTCTGTAATCGTAAAAAGACTACATCTACTGAAATATCCAGGATGAACCAGAACATGTAGGAATTTGTGTAAAGTTATTTTCTAGTGTAATACTGAGACTCTTGCTTTATTTAATTTAATTGTGTTAAAAGTGTTAAAATGAACAAAATTCTTCTATTCAAACATTGTAAAACCTCTGTATTAGGAGCTCATACACCTAAGCTCATGATTTTTACACATTGGTGTCTTGGGAGAAGGTTCAGCTGAGTCTTAGTTAAGCTTTGCTTGATTTAATCTTTGTAGGCAACAAAAGACTTTATCAGTTAAAAAAAAAGAACAATCCCCTTTTTCATTTCTGTCTTTAAAAGCCTTTGTAGATTAAAGCTGACCCCTTCTATAAAAGCCAACTTTTCATTAACAAGTCGACAGATATCTGTCAACTCCATTTTCCAGGTGCCTAAAGGTGAGCTGCATAACCGTGATTGTCTGTGGCACCGCTTTTAAAAGCACACTTGCTTTCATTAACTGGGTCTGCTGCCTAATAAGGGACATCAAATTAATTAGTGTCAAATCAGTTGATGGAAATGGAGCACACGTTTCTGTGTCTAGTCACTGATGGGTGGGGGGGGGGGGACTTTCTACAACCACAAAAAATTATATTATTCATTTTTCTTGTTTTATTTAATTGACGTGGGAGAAAGCATTAAATAAACCAAACGAGAATATTCTAAAACAAACAGTTTGTTTGTTTCAGGCAGCCTGAATATGTTGTATACACTTTTTTAGCCAAATAAAAACACAAATTTTACCGACTTAGTTATGAATGAACAACCACATCAAATGTTCTTGTTCAACATTTTCTTCAGAAACTGCATTAAAAGGTAAAGGACAGCATGTCTTTACCTCCACAACTGCCTGCAGTGTTTGTTTAGTTTTAGTTCTTCCATAAGTCAAAAAAAATTAAAAAGACTGAGCAACTTTAAGAAAAGACAAAAACAGGTAGATAGTTATCCTGTTACAGTAATGCTTAACCCAAATTTACCTGGTGCTCTGGAGCATACTATAAGCAGAGCCTAATCAACTTTAAACCCTTACTTGGTGCTCCGTGTTTGACTTTCAGAATCCAGCCTGGATCCAGTAACAATGACAGACAGCACTGTCATATCAGTTCTTATCCCCACCAAGGGCACGTCTCATTTAAACTTAAATGAACAGACAGTGTGCAGCTACTTTACATATATTTGCTAGTCCAAAACTGCACCTATCAAACAAGGTTAACCGTCACGGATTCTACTGACAAGAAAGTGAGAAGAAAACAGATAAGCTCTATTTATGTTGCAGATGATATGCCCTAAATTGTGGCAGCAGCTGTAAAAGGGGTTCGCACTCTCACGTCAAAAGAATGGAAAGTGAGATAAAGGAAATCACCAAGCTGGAGAAAATAATCTCGGCAAAGGTGTGTCAAGGCCATCGTGTCCGTCTTTACTGAAGGAAAAGTAGTAAACAGTTACCTCAAAAGGATTAAATATTATCAGGATATAATGCACGCATTGTACCTAGATGGAAAAGGATGACAAGTGCATTTAATGTATGTTTAAAATGATTTGTTTTTCCAATTAAACACAACACTCAGAATAAAATGCACATAAACTCTGTAGATGTAAGATAAGGAAAAATACATATTTGCTTTCTGAGTATAGATAAGAATTTTATTATTTATTTCTTTTAGTGCATGTCCTTTTTGTCACAAAAGCAATTTAACTCAAATCTGAGTCCTGTATGACCATACAATGATTAAACTTGACTGTACACCTAATAAAAACAGCCCCATGTCACAGAATGGATGAAGTATCAACATTGTGTGTCGTGGCAGCTTGGCCTTACTGTGTTGTGGCAGTCGGCATTGATGAGCTGCAGCAGAAGGCTCTCAAACTTCTCCAGGGAAGGCTGGAGGGAAATGGTCAGTCTATTCAGGGTGAAGGGCATCATCTTGACCAGCTGAGGCCTCAGCAGAGCGTCACCTAGGGACAGTGGGAGCATAGCATGAATGCGTGCACATACCCTAATATTTACATGACGGTTTCCTCCTATCACTTTAAAACCCTCAGCTGAATGTGAAAAAAGGGTTTTCTGTGAGGTTTATTGAATGAGTTACTTGCTGACAGAATGCCTGTTCCTTTGGGACTGTACTGCAGGGGGAGAAGTCATCGTCCTCAGCAGTGTAAAAGATTTGTGAAACAAGTGAAAATACATTTCAGTATATTTTGTTTGTGGCCCGTCAGAAAAATTCACAAGCCTCGTAAAATTTAATGCAGCACTGAAGACATTTTGGTAACCTCACAGTAAATGTATCTGTATATACAATGTTAAAAAGAGATATAGGCTTTCTGATTCTGGTGCTTGCGTCATCTTAGCTGGAATGATACACAAGTTTACCACTTTTCTTGAACTTACAAACTTTTTATGATAGTTCTGAGTGCATAAACCGATGAGAAATTACTATAAAAAGATACAAAAAAATACTTTAAAGGGGGGTATTATGTAATTTCATGGCACATAGTTAAATTCTAAGCCCCAATCAAGTAACTTTGTTATTTGCAAAGTTGCATCTCATCAAAGCCTTGGGCATTAATTTGATTTTTATAGTCACTGTACTATAGCTATAGATCCCCTTCAACAGATTTAAAATAGGATTTTACCAGATTAAATTGATTAAATTTCTATTACTTTATAAATACCACCAGGTTTTGATTCATGGTATATTAAAGGAGTGGTGGTGGGTATTATGTATTTTCCAGTCACATAATTCAATTCTACACCACAATCAAGTAACTACATTACCTTCAGTTCTTATGAAAATGCTGTATATATCAGAAATAAATTAGACTTTGCATTATAGCCTGAATTGCTTGAAATTGGTCTCTGTGTCTTTAAGAACTTCCTACCATTTCTGACACTCCCACTTCAGCACGTTTTCACAACAATGCTTAGACGAAGGGGTGCTCTGTGGGGCAGGAGCTCATCTTGGGACTGAGCTTCAGGGAGGAGCTTTGTGTAAATAGGCGGAGCTTTGTACCAACAAGCATTTAGGCAGCTCCACATGGCTACAGGAGATTCAAGGATTTCTTAAACATGCATGAATGAGTCAAAGCAACAATCTAGGTATGTTTTTGATGAGGGAATGACTTTATAACATGATATAAAGCTCCAAAAAGTTGATTTTGCATAATTCCGCTCCTTTAAATGATGACCAGTTAAGTAAATGTTCTAATATTTATGGTGACTGCATTACTGAGTCACTTGAACACACGTCAAATCAATGCATTACATAACCTGAAGTGTCTCTCTTGACATGACTGACATGGCAATTTGCGATAGGAGCTTTAGTCTCGCACCTTCTGAGAAGACGGAGGCTGATGTCAGAGGGGTTATATTAACTGTGAACTGAGACTTCTGCAAATGCAGCTGCAGAGAAGAGTAAGAGACCAATTCTTGACTCAATGTGAATTGCACCAGTTTAAAGCTACAACAAGAAAATGTTTCTACATACAAGATTTATTTATTTAACTTGTTTTAATCCTACAGCATGGTGATTGTTGTACAATTGTTGTTTGAGAAAACTTACTCCAGTTTTGGCATTATGTTCAGTGTTTGCAATCACTTTTAATTTGAATAAGTGGTAAAGCAACTGATTTTGTGTGAGCTGCATCAAGCCAGTCAATCTATCATGTACACAAGAAAGAGAAGTGCCCGTAACAAACTATCCACCAAAAGCTGTTTCCATTTGGATACTCTCTAAATTGAGTCAGAATTAACTGAAAAAAGTATTCAGTCATTGTATAAAGTGGGTAAGTGTGTGAACTCTGCAATCACCCTGTTCAGACACAACAATCAGAAAACAGACAATGTGATTGTAATCTGCTGAAGAGTAATGCAGCTATCAAGTGTTTCCTTGCAGCCTGTGTCTCCATAGCCCCCTAGTCTAGCTGTTCTGAATGCTGGGCGAATATCAAGCTGGTGGCTGTGGTCTTAAAAGGCAGCTTAGGTCTTTGCTGCTCACAGCCCCAGAACATGAAGAGGATTAGCTTGCTACCATACCTCCCACTGACTCCCAATGATTATAGCTCTGCACTGTCAGACTTCATTACGTTCCCCCTTAGAAACTTACTTCCTAAGTACTGCAGACATTTCAACTTCTGCTGGAAGTTTGTTTCCAAAAACAGACAACTGTGATGAATGTCCTGTATGTTCTTGTGACAGTTGGAGGAAGATGATTGTGCAATTATTGAAGAATGTACTGTCAAATTACACTTGAAAGCAAGAAGTTAGGCCGCATCATGTTACTCTTGATGAAATTCACATGACCCATTGTGTTTGGTTGAATTCTTTCTATTTGGACCAAGAGTGCAAGAGCAAGCTGATCTGTAATGTAGCTGTCATGCACATTCCTGTCACTGCCAACATGGACAGATGGATGTTTTTGTTTTACTCATCTGCAAAGATAGATCGTTTTGAATGATTTGCCATCTGACTACGTTTTGAGGCCTTTCCTAAGAGTTTAGTTCTGCTGATTATCAGTTGGTAACTTTTGATTGCTCATCAAAAGTTGGAAGAGTTATCATTTTTGATTGTGCTGGTGGGTTTTGCCCAGCCTAATAAGACATGTTTGAGATATTTAATGCAAGTCAGGTAAAAGTTAAACTCTTTCTAAATATTGTTACAAATACAGTATCACACAGGGCTGTATTTAAATTGCTTCCATATTGTGATGATCCTTATGTGGTAGTTCTTATTGTCTCTAAACATTAGATGCAGTTGATGATGGTAGATATTGTATTTTGTTCACACTGATTTTTAAATGCACTTCACATATGCATATTTTTATTAAGATGTCTAGACTATTTTTCTGTTTCCATTTGGATACTCTCTAAATAGAGTCAGAATTAACTGAAAAAGTATTTAGCCACTGGATAAAGTGGGTAAGTTGGTGAACTCCACACTCACTCTGTTCAAACACAACAACCAGAAAACAGACAATGTGATTAAAATCTGCTGAAGAGTAATGCAGCTATCAACTGTTCATATATATACTTTTATATGCTGTGATTAAGTAGTAGTGTATGCTCTTTTATGAGTGAACCATGACATGGGACATCTCAGAATAGTACTCATGAGGGACAGTTTAGTTAAAACAAGCCTTACACTAGACAACAGACAGACACTTAAGTTTTTTTGTCATTAGATTGCAGGGTTAGTTAAAGTTAAAGGACCAAGCTCTGAGACATGAAGGGTTCTTCCTTTTGGATGGGACGTTTGCTCCAGGATGTGTGGCTCGGTCCAGAATGGTGGTATTTAAAACTTTCTGTTGTTTTGTTTTCTGGCACCAAAACTTTGTGTCTGCTGTGTTCAGGTTGTTTTGGTCCAGTTGAAGGTTGTGGAAGACTTTATATTCCGCAATTAAATGTTCAAGTCTAAATCTGAATTAGTCTCCTGTGCGTACTTTGGCTGCAATTAACGACACATTGTCTTACAATGACATGTCTACGTGCTGGAGAGGAGTCCTCATTTGGCTGCAGGTTGTGAAGAGTGTTTACTTTGAAAAGGATCTTGTCTTAATGCACAATTTTCTAGTTATTTTCTTTTTCCACAATACACTAAACTACATTTTGGAACTCCTGATGTTCACTCAGATGCATATGTATTTATTTAGCATAAGAATGATATGTTTATCTTCAACTGACAGTCACTTTGTACATATTCTAAAAACCTATGACCACTGTTGGTTCCAAATACTTATAGTTGGTTTTAACATATACATAAGTAAAGGCGCACCACAGTCTTGTTTTCTAAACTGAGAAATATTTTTAACCTATGTGATGAAAAACTCACCTGTTGGAGAAGCTGCAAGCCCAGGAATGATGTCATCGCCAGACACAAGGGCATTCTCAGGCAGGAGATGCATCACAGAAGCCAGTGGAGGATGTTTTTTTACCACAGAGTCCAAATGGGATCCATCAATTATCTTCAAGAGATTGCAGTCTGCCAAAAGACAACAAATTTATGATGAATATTCACACGCATTTCATGACAACAAGCAAACTGCCTCTGAATACAAATGAGTTAGGTATGATATTTCACTCTGCCATTATCATGAACCCACCCAAAAACAGGTTATCCATCTCCTTAGTGTCAGATTGTAATATTTCCCCCAGCAGCAGGGAGTCACCTGGCATTATGACACCCCAAAACACAGACACTTCAATTTTTCAATATTCCATTTGGCTGTTAGTGACATAGCTGCAATGTTCCGCTACACTGCAAGCATCATTTTCCAGGGCTAAAACTGAAATGACAGCCATTCAGCTTGGAAAGCAAAGTAGCACAGCAGTATAGATGAGGCAAAAGACGTGAGCAATGAGGTAGATATTGTCATCTTTCATGCAGGTCATCCAGAGACAACAGGCGACCCACAACTTCTACCATCAACACAAAGCACAGATCATTTAGAAGGTGAGTATAGTTGCGTTTGATTCACCGCGTATGTTTGCGCCCCTCAAGCCTGACCAGAGTGGCAATCTTTCATTGTGTCAGGGTTAATGATTGTACTTTCAACAGCAACAGCACAACACAACAGGCTCCATTCACTCTCATGAGCTCTTTGACAAGATGGCACAGAGCAATCTTAATGTGAGTCATTACACAGAATATAATGATGCTAATATTTGAACGCTACATTTTGGTTTCTAAATATCTTTGTAAACAAACAAACTAATATGACGACAACTATTTCTTGTATTTTTCTGTTTGTACTACAGAATAAAAGCATGGTAAGAGCCATCATGGCTACTGTACAATTTCATGGTTTTTACTTATGTAATACCATTTGCTTTTTTATGTTTCTTTGTAATTACCTACTCACTTTAGCTGCATTTTCCACCAATACATAAAAGCCTACAGTACATCACCAGGAGCCAAACAGCGCAGTAATCACTTGCTGTCTAAAAGCACTCTTAGACTAACCGATTGTTTGAGGAAAATGTAGGTAGGCTTATATCCATCATATTGTAATTGGAGAGCTCACACTGTGAGAAAAGACAGGAAAAAAACACAAAAAACTGTTCTCATGTCTCATAAAAATAATTCATTATGGTTTTACAGCAACCTGTTGAAAAATGACAAGCAAAAATGCCATCATAAACACACAATAGAATATGGTCTTACATTAAAATCAGAGCAATCTTTACAGATTTGTAAAACTGTCTCTCAACCCTGAGGCTCCAATATTTCTGATACAACAATAACACAAGATGAGACACACTTTAATATCACAATAAACTCTTAACACATCTTAATAATGTTGTAAAGTTTACCAAACATTTGAAAAATAAAATACTGTTTAAGGTTGAAGGTTTGATCAACATAAAACTATTGGGCATATTGCTTTTTAATTTAACAAAAGTTGTTATTTAAACTTAGTATAAAAGTTTAAATTTTGACAACTGAGTTTTTAAGCAACTTCAAATAATTATTGCTCATTTTAAACTTTTTAAGGTATAGGAAGCACAGTTAGAAATAACATATCTCATTAAGATCATTTTTATATATATTGTTAATGACAACAATTAAAGACACACAGGTCAAGAAGATGTTTCTGTGAGACAAAGAATACAAACTAAAAAACAAGGAGCTTCTATTGAAATTACTAGAGATTTGTTGTTTATGTTGCACATTTCATTCAAAAAGGCAAAAAAAAAAAATCATGCAAAGCTAATGGTTTACAAGATATTTGGCAGGAAGTCCATTTCTGTTTTAAGCTGCTGTTTTGTCCATTTTAGAGTCAAAGTGAGGGAGACTGAAAATGAAAGATGATGAGCTGGATTACTGTGTGCTCCTTCCCTCCATACCCATGAGTCATTGCAGCCAAAAAAGCTTTAACTCTCTCAAACAGTTGGCTTGCAACAAAAAAAAGGTGCTTACTTCTAAAAAGAAAAAAGAAAAATAGTCCGGGCAAATCTCTGTGGTTGCAGCATGGCTTTGACTCTTCAGAAAACATTTTCTGTGGCGATAGCAGCTTTTAATGAAAAGGTATTTCTTACCATAAAAACGAGGGGGGAAAAAATGGGATGGGGGAAAAAAAAATTCCTTGACACAGATGGTACCCAGGTGTTACATTTTTTTCATCATTTATTTCTTGTCATTCATTATGCATCAGACTTGAGTTTCAGTCAGATGCTGTGCATAGATTAGAAGACTATTCCAAGATTTTTCTTACAGCAGTCGCAGTGATGTGGTACCTCGGAGTCAGTTGAGCTGCAACTTGGCAGGAGATGTGAAACCGAGGGAGATGGAGAGTAGGGGGACAAAATGGCTCAGATTCAGACAAAGAAACAGACTTTCAGAGTGAAGGATGTATGGGAAAAAATACATATTCAGGCAAAAATAAGATGTATAGGAAATAACAGTATTGTGAGTTTTTCACCAGCACAGAGGGAGGATGGATGGATGGATGGATGGATGGAGTTTTACGACTTCTGAATAATGACAGATGTCATGCTGGTTCTAAAATTGAAAACTAAGTTGTTTATCAATCTAGAACTAATACTTTCACAGTTAGAGAATATAATTATTTTTCTCATCTAAAATGTATCATGTGTCATTGGACACATTTACCAATTAATTGTTGGTTGGTAAATCTTGATGGTGTTTGAATGTGGTGCCAGCAGCTTAAAATATACATTTAATTGTAGAAACCATGCTTGTGCCCTGTTACTTATTAGAGTTGGGGGGTGGGCTACAAAAAAGAAACAGTGAAGGTAAGCAGTCAAAACAGGACAACAGTAAAATGTGTCAACCCAAAACGTCCTACAGTAATTGGGAGGTAAAATTTAAATCCCATGAGTCTTATGCACACGTGTCTCGGGGGACTTCACATGGCACAACAGGTACTGTATTTTCTGTGAACTCAAAGGAAGGAAATAAAGTTGTCCCAAGAGCAGCTGATGTTTTTTAACTGTTGCACCATTAGGAGTGTATTTATGGAACCCCTAAGGGCTCTTAATTAAATAAATAAATAAGACATTATGAAATAAATATCTATGTGAATAAAGAATA
>JARVJO010000024.1:20161874-20178967 GCA_031762555.1 Cynodonichthys magdalenae | reverse complement strand
TGAGTAAATGGCCTGAACTTATATAGCGCTTTATGAAGTCCCTCTGGACCCCAAAGCGCTTTACACTTACAGTCATTCACCCATTCACACACACATTCACACACTGATGATGGCAGACTACACTGTAGCCACAGCTGCCCTGGCACACTGAGCGGAATATTACCACTGGAGGGGGCGTTCCAGTTTAAATCTACCAATGAGACCTGGGAAATTACCACTTCTAAGGACTACTGAAACACACCATTAATGATCTTGCCCTGCCCTCTCTCAGAACTGCTACATCCGTACAAACCCTCTCAATCCCTCAGGTCAGCTGATACGCTACTCTTGACTGTGCCCAAGATGAAGCGCAAGCTCAGAGGTGACCATGTTTTTACTGTGGCAGGTCCTAAATTATAGAACAACCTTCCTTTGGACATCCTGGTCTGTTTTTTAAATCCCTTCTCAAAACCCATCTCTTCTCTCTGGCCTTTGAACACCATTTGTATTGTATTTAATTTTTACTGATTGTATCAGTATGTGTATAGCACTTTAGTCCAGTGAGTGTTTAAAGTGCCCTAGCTGGCATGGCATGTTATGCAATGGCATGGTATGGTATAGTATGGCATTGTATGGCATGGCATGGCATGGTAAAGGTAGGTATTGACGTTAAACTACATTTCCCATGATGCACGTTAATTACTTTACCCACAAAATGACTGCATCCCACCACTAGGAGGAGGTGCAGAGGCTTCAAAAGTAGCTGGCAGCTGGCTAAAATCCCCTTGTAAAACCTCCATTTCACTGCACTTTCGCTGGCTACTGGTTAAAATTTTAAACTGGAGCACCAGTTTAAAGATTGGGTTAGGTGCTCCAGTGGGGATTTCCTGTCAGAAAGTGAGAGCAGTACATTTTAGTGTTTATAAGACGAAGTGTTAAAATGCTGTTTCTATGCAGGAAATACCATGTAGAGCTGAGTTATTGTTTGTCAGCAGTGCTAAGCTGTAGCAATGAGACGAGGAACGTCACGCTTTGTGTGTTTAGTCGAAGTTAATAATGAAACATCACAGTTAATTACAACCTGCCCTTTGAGAGCCACCATAATGCCCATGTGGCCCTTAATGAAAACGAGTTTGACACCCCTGATCTAAGCTATGTAATTTTAATATTTCACATTACAGTCAAACTGTTAACATGTCTGATTTTTTCTGATTTTTTTTCTTATCACATCCTGCCAAGTAATTAATACACATTAATACTGCAAATTTGAATTTACTGACATTTAAAGTCATGTGGGCCTCCTCACAGGCACGCTGTGCACTTTTATCATTCTTTATTTTCCCAGTGAGATGAACAAGTTCAACAAATTTTCCTAAGCAAAAATCATAGCACTACCTTGGAGGAGGCAAAGCATTTATTGTCTACTCTGACCTTTTCTCTCTATCCACTTTTACTAGTGTGATCACAACATGGCATTTTGCACTGCAAACAGTGGACAGAATGCTGACCTACCCAAAAAGACCTGCTGACAGAATATAATAGCTGGCCTTGGAACAGAGAACAGGCTCTGCTGTGAAAAGGATGAAACGGAGATTTGATTGATTGCGATAAAAAAGGAAGGCTAGCATGAACTCAATTTAAACATAACACAATTATAAAAACATTTCAAAATAAAATGAAACATGGATAAAGTTTGAAACAAATTCCAACCTAAAGATTTTTCCACAAAACATCGGAAAGTTTTTTAAATCAGGAGGTTAAAACTTCAAAAGCAAACTGTTCCATTAATTCCTCGTTATGCAAGTAATGTGAACAAAGACACAGATTTTAGCTTTCTAAATAAGAAAAGAACATTTTCTTACCCAATTTAAGCTTTTAGAGTTACTTGTGATTCTTTCAGTGAGGAAATACAGATTGTGACATAAAAGCAGGTCATTCTTGAAAGCAAAACATGCCCAAAAAAAAAAAAAAACAAGAATAAAACTGGTCATCTAAAAGGAACTATGAAACAGCCACTGAGTTTTCTTAAAGGTTTTCCACCAAATATCTTATATTTTCTTTCAGCTTCTGTTGTAAAAATATTACCTCCAAGTTGTCTATCAACTCTGTCATCTCTATGGTCAAGCTCTGATGGTTTATAAGAATGTCTGCAGAGAAAGACGGACACTTTATGTTTTTCCAGTTTGCAGATGTGGCAGCCTTTGCCACAGGTGACAGTTTCTAAAAACATGGAGGAGCATGACAGGCCAAACCAAGCTGCATCAGGTACCAGCTGTAATAAAGTCACTTTGTGTGCATATTGTGGAAGCACAGCAGCAGCAACTATAAAAACAAGTTTTACTTAAGCACAAAAAGCAGGGACACATACAGAGTTCTCTTTACGCTACAATTTAGAGTCTCAGTCTGCATTGGCACATTTTTATGCATTTAGATTAAAAATAAAAAATATAAGCTCGTTATACCGTAAAGAAAAACTTTAATTTTATTTTATAGTGAAATAACAAAAAAGCTAAAAAAAGTACAAGATATTAAAGCCATTTGGGTGTTTTTGTAGGCTGAAGATTTTAATGTTCTTATAAACTCTAAGATAATAGACACATTAAACCTTTATTGTCTAAAATGCACAGTGGGAAAATCCATATCTTATCAAAAAAATGGAAGTAAAATATAAAACTGAGACATAATCAAATCAATCTCCTCTCAGTAATATATGTTGTACCTTTAGGAGATAATGTTCCTCTCCTTCCAAAAGAAAATCAAAGCCTAATGAGTGCAAGAGGCACTGAGACATGACCTAACAGGGACGATAGCTGACAGTAAACATACTGCAGTGGAACTATTTTAATTGTTAGACTTAGCAACAAAGCTGCATGCAAACTGTGCGAGTGGGCTGAGAGGTACTATGCCAACACTACTAACCTTGTTAAACGTCTGAGATTTAGTCACACTACAGAGTATGGTGGAGGAGAAGCGGCTACCATCTGAAGAGGAAAATAAATTTGTCAGGAGGGTGACACAAACTTCTATCAGACGGTCCTCCTCATTCATGAAAAGCACAACAGCTTGTGCTTCATTGGTGGGTTGTTTTTGGTTTCTAAGATACTTATTGAAGAAAATTTATGTTAGAAACTTCACCTTGAAGAAGACTGCTGGGTAACAAATGATCATTTATCACTAAAGCTGGAAATCTGCAGGTGACAGCTCTCCTGATGAGGTCTAGATAAGAACAGATTGTGATTTACCATTAGGTCATGATCAAGCTTGCCCGTATGACAGGAATTAATAATATTTATGAATTATTAATGAAGTCACGGCTGATTTACAACATTTACAGACGTGCTTGTAACACTTTTTTTGAGGTGCTCGTTTGAAGCCGGCTGAAAGCAGAAAGCGGGTAATAGAGTCGGAGGAAAAGACAAACAGCTGTAAGAAACAAACAGCCTTGGCTCCGGTTAATGTTTTGTCTAAGCTCAGATTACTTTCATTACATGTGAATCTCATTACTAACAGTTTGGAAGATGCGCTTCCAGAAACCTAAGCATGCTAACTGTGTTTTTTGACTCACTGATGCTAAAAAAATAAAGGAAAAAAAAAAGAAAAAATTTCTTAATTTCTTTGTTTTCTGGGGGTTGATGGGCTCAGAGTACCACTCGTTTGAAATGAGGTTTGTTTAGGCAGCTTGACAATATGAAAGCCTGAAAGCAGGTGTCTTATGCCAAAAGAATTGAGAGCTGCTACCCTGAACTTTTCTAAACAGAGTATGCTGCGCAGACGGGCCTCACGTTTAATCAGCGAAACAAACTGGGAAACATTTTTGTTATGCTGCAAAACTGCAAAGAATACAGTTATTCTGAATTACCTGCACCAATAGATGCATAAACAAATCCATGACAACAGAAAGAAGTCAACCTCTTTTAAATCAATATACATTTCAACTAGTATGCAGGTTGAATGCCTGCCTGTCTCTTAATGGAAAAATTTTGTACTAGGCATCAGGATTTGTATTTAAAATAAAGAATTATTAAATATATTCTTCAATGCAAAGCAAAGTCAGACAAATTGTATAATTTGGTATTAGTTAATGGCCCAGCTTTCCATTAAGGATTGCATATCACCCACCGCATTTCATGTCAGAGTTTTAGACCAATAATGACAGAGTTGTAGCCATTTGGTCGATCCTTAAACTTAATGATAAGCTTGATATTGTGCTACATCACAAGAAGTCAGGCTCAGAGTATGTGTTAAAAAGAACTATCAGCTACTACCACATACAATTTTAGGACAATATCTAACAGAGTTATATTCATTTTGGTGTTGGTAATGTTGATTAGCTGTGGTGGCCATCTTGAATTGGACTGACTCAAAGTCATTGAGGTATAGATGTTCACCAAGTGATGATTTCCTGAAAGTTTCATGAAAATTCATCTAGTGGTTCATGAGATATTTTGCGAACAAACAGCACATGCTCGCAGACATTGACAAAAACACCTTTCACCTTTTGGCAGTAGCCTATAATTAGGTATGCACAGGGAAAATAAAAACTCATTGGAGTTCTTTAGCACAATCAGAGATAACCAACCACTTTAAAGAACATCATTATTTTTCTTTATCGCATTGCAGTTTTTTTTGTTTACTCCACAAAGTCGTACTCTTTCACATCAGCAGACCCAAAGCCCGTGTCCCTGTCACAGTCGATGAGAATTTAAGTGTTAAAAACAAATGAAAAAAGGGTTTGGACCAAAAAAAAAGGGAAGAAACAAAAGAAGCAGCGACATGGCTCGTAAAACAGAGGAGCAACATTTCTCTGAACAACAGGCTTATGGTGAATAATTCAGCGAGTATAAGAGTCCATTTGAGAGCAGCTTCTCTAATATTCATGTGACATGATAGCCAAGACAGGAAGTCAGCCTCTCACTGGCACAATGTTATTCATACTGTGAGGCGCTAAAGTGTTTTGTAATTCATAGCTTTGGTTTTAAGCCAACCAAGGACATATTCTAGACCAACTAGGAGCCTCGATAGCATTTCAATAATTTAACATTTGTTCTCAAATTTTAAACAAAAGCGAATCAGATATTCAGGGTCAATCTAAAAAATAATGAATTCCAAAAACAACTTTTACCCAAAAGCATGAAAAAACTCTTAACTTGCAGTCAGAACGAAAATGACAGGAGTCCCTAAAGTATTCTACAAATTATTTATCAACTTCCTTGGTTATACTGTGTAACAAATGATAACAAATTTTTAATTCTATCTGAATTAATGTTTCAAGGCATAAAGCTCTCAATACAGATGGTGTTTGTTGTTTTAAATCAAAGTAGCTGTTTTTTGATCCTGTTAGAAGTTTTTGGCTTCATTTTCATTTGTTGCTAAGAGAAAGATGAGAATCCTTTTCACTCTGAAATTGGTCTTTCTGAAAAAACACACACACAGGACAATAAAAGACTAATTGACTGAGAGATGTGTTTCTGCTGCCCTTGGGTCAAAATGACCCATGAGGCCAAACACCGAGGCCTCATGGGTCATTTTGACTCAAGAACAGTCGAAAGGCTACATGAGTGAGTGGGCAAGCAACAAACATAAATGCACACAATTCAAAATGTATCTATGTAGTCAGTTATACAGATATAAAAACACAATTTTGTATTTCTATCCTTATTAGGACCGTTCATTGACTTCCATTAATTTCCAGCAATTACCCTTTATCTACATGCCTAACACTAAACATAAACTCAATTCAATTGATTTATATAGTGCTAACAAATATCATCAAAATGGCACTGTACCAAAAAAAAAAAAAAAAAATTCACACTTTAGTCCTAAACCTAATCACCAACCCAAAGATTGAGTTGCACCATGTCAGGACCAGTCTTTGGGCCCCATAAGGATTACTGGTCCTGACAAGAAAGGTGTGTATACCAGTACTCATCACAATGATATTAGGTACTGTATGCCATTATTATTATTGTTTCATAGGTTTGGTTTGGTTTCCCAACACTTTTAACTAAGTTAGTTTTTTTCAACAGTATTGTGACATGTCGTTGCTTATGTAATTGTGCAGCTATGTTGAATCGCTGAGTGATACAACAATGACAAAATGGGTTACCGCCAGTATGAGCTACAGTCTACAGAGAGTTACAGCTGATGACCTAATAAATCCATTACAAACAGTGATCTTTACATTAAGTTACTGCTGAGGCTGCTTCAAATGCTTCTACAGCACAAGGATCAGAGCTGTCATTTTATCTGAGAATTTTGTCATCATATAAAGCTAAAGATGATGGACTTGTCACTGTTTATAAAAGAAAAAAAAAAAACAGGTAAAACTTATTGCTCTAGAAATAATTGCGTCTAAACCCCCTGAAGTCCTGCCTCTCACCTTTGATGCTACAATATTTCAAGAAAAATAGAACACAAAAATTGATCCTCACAATCAGCAGAGTCCTTGAGCAGGGGGTGGAGCAGGCCTCGGGGTGATCCATGGTGTAAATTCAACCTATGGGATAGAGTGAAAACAGCTTTAAAACACAGTCTGGTCAGTTTTTTTCAACTTGATTTTGGGACTGGAGCTCCCACCGACTGTGTCATTCATTGTGCTACTATTTATCTATGATTTTTTACAGTTCAGACTAATCCAGATTCCTCTTGCCTTTTAAGTCTCGTATCTTCCTGCCTGCATGTTGTTTTTGTCATTAAGCTGTTTTTCAATTAGACCTACCTCCACCCTCACAGAGTGCAGCTGACCTAAAGCTGCTGATTTCTCTTTAGAACTCAATGTGGGCTGAGGGTCAGGCCAGCCTGAACGCACAGAAGGTTAAGAGCTGGTTTAGATGTTTTTTCATGCAAAAATAACAGAGGTTGCTGAAAAGAAGGGGAACTCAGTTTAGTCTGTTTGTTGTGAAACAGTTGCTTTTACCAGCTGCAGTCTAAGTGGGTGGATTTGGAGTCAGCTCCGCAAATGAGAGACCGACTAAAGAGGCAGCAGAATGACATTAAAGCGGAAACCTGGCAAATTATTGTGTAAGCAGGAGCCAGCGTGGCAGACAAATAAAACAAAATAATCATTATCATTAAAATAAAATCATAAAGGAGGACATGAGGTTTACCACTATCAATAAAAACTACTGAAAAGACAAAAACGGATGCAAAAATTAATAAGCCAGTGTTTGAGCCCTAAATCATGAGTGTTTTTATTTAACCACTGTTAACTACTTAATAGTTAACAAGATTTCAACTAAATCTGTGAAAAGACGTGTGATTCAAACTGTGACTTCTAATTTTCCTAAGAGCTGTTTACTCCGAAGAGCTGCTATAACCTCCCTAAAAATAAATGTGTCATTTTTAAAACAAAAGAAACATTTAGCTCAAGTAACTCTACAAGAGACCCAGGTGGCCTTCAACCGCTTATACACATCAGTGAGTACTAATTCACAATTATCCTATTTGACATGTAAGTTTAGTAGCTGAAAAAGTAAAGATATGTAAAATTAAACCTGCCTAGACATAAAGTACCAGTATGAACGCTTTATATTATAAAATATAAATGTCTAACAGTTATCTCTTAATGTAAAAGCTCATTAATCCATATGTCGTAATTAAAGGGCACTAATCACCTTCTGTCCCCATCAGCCGGACCCTCTGGCCTGTTTGTAAAAAGCTCCAGGACAGAGAAACCTCTCCCCAAAGACTGATGGGAGCCATCCAGTTTGGGTGACAGCGACACCAGCTCCAGAATAAGCAGTGTGCTGGGTATCAGCAAAGACGTATGGAAGTACAGGACCTGTAAACATACACACAAGTTGCAGGACGGAAATCTTCATTATGTACAACTGATTTACAAATATTCCACCGATGCTTTTTTCTAACAGCACTGAAAAGAGAAAGAGCTGCAAGATCCGTGAGCTTAATTGCGGTAGTTATTTTAAATGATGCACATAAAACTCCCGATTTAATTTAATCTCAAACAGCAGAATCTGCAGGTAAAAAAAAAAAACATCAATATAAATTGGAAAGTTACACAGTTCAGACACACCAATCATCAAACCAAAGAGCACAAATAGGTTCTATGTGCCGAGGTTGATCATCCGCCCAATTTGACAAAACGTTTCAGTTTACAGTAGTTAAATCAGGAAAAGATGGAAAATGCAAATGAAAATACACACTTTTACATTGTTTTAAATATAAATAAATGTAAAATATTTAATCATTTGTGTCTTCAACTTCATTTCAGCCGTATTTATACATCTATTCTAACATTTCAGGACAACACATTTCAAAAACTGGCACCCAATCAATGATGCATTACAGGTTTTGTTTGGTCCCATTCTTTCTGTAAACATACTCGTGATTTCTTCCCCCACGATTCTCTACAGAGTAACATTTTGCCATCAGTAGTTCTGCTTTTGCAGCCAAGTTTGTAAAAATGTAAATTACGTGCATTGTCTTGTTGGGAAAAAAAAAATGTATAGACGTACTTTACCTAGAAAAATGTCTTTCTAAAGGGAGCATATGCTATCCTAAAATTTCTAAATACTTTTCTGCATCAATGTTGTCATCACAGAAGTGTATACAGGCTTTGCCAAAGGCACTGATAAAACTTCATGATGGTACATCCCAGATGCCCACCAATCCCAGAGAGGAAAAGCAAAATTATCAAAATGTTTGGGGTTTTATATATTACATTGCAGTTTCATGTTAAAAACTAAATATGATGAGAAAAAAATATATAAGCTTAATTGTGTTATAAAAAATTCTGAGGCTGAATAGACCCTTTATCAACAAACTATTCTTTCTGTGTGAGACACATCATAATGAAGGAAATTTTGTAATTTATCAACTGAATGTTGCAGTTTTGTATTTTACACTTTCTGATCATGGCAGCAGTAAGTTTAAAACAGACAGAGTTGGTGTGTGTTATCAATGTTCTTTCTGTCTGTATAAACAAAAATAAGTTACGTTTTACGTCTGACGTAAAAGTTACCTTCAGGGGTTGTAACCAGGAAGAGACTGAAGAGGTTATAATGTTTAGAAGTGTTTTTAGAAGTTGTTAGAGTTTGAGAGTCTCTGTTCAGATCCAGCCTGGACAGACTGGGCTGCTGTTTGTTTGGATTCTTAGCTCAAGGTCTTATGCTGAGGCCTGGCTGTGCTGAAACTGATTGGAGTCAAAGACGAGAATAAAGTTTTTGAGAGTAAATCCAGTGGATTCCTGCATTTATTCGGACATACCATTTTGAACATTGCATTTTATTCTATAATTATGCTAAAAGAACTAAGATCAAGAGGAACTGCATGGCATATAATAATAATAACAATGACCAATAAACAGTGTGTTGAAAATCCCATTAGGGAAATGACCTATAAACAAGTACAGATGGTGCACGGTCCCATGTCACCTAGTTTGGCTTGAGGCATCAACTGTTGCCAGCATTGCAGTTATAGCGGTCCAAGGGTGTTGAAAATAACAACATAATACACAAGTAGCCTTTGGACAGTAATTCCTGAGAAACAATTAAAATAAATTGAAAGTTGCCATGGCTACACATGGGGTTTTACACCCTGAGGAAATTATTTGGGTCACTCTTATGTGCAAGACACACTCAAAAACACATAACAGTTTTCAGTCTCCTGGTTGCACAGTCCATTCTTCTTTTCAATATTTTTACTGGCGAGTTAATTGACTGAAAACAGTGTATTTTTGCGTGTCTTGCACATGGGGAAGTAAAATAATTTCGGCACAGTTTTTGGAACTGTTGCCTCAAAGTGAGAAGGTTGCAGATTCACATTGCTGCCTTTCTGTGGAGTTTGCATGTTCTCCTTGTGCACAGGTGGGTTTTCTCCAGGTACTTGTGTCTCTTCCCACAAACCAAAAATAAGCATGTTGAGTTTATTGGTAACTCTAATTTGACCCTAGGTGTGAGTGAAAGCATGAATGACAGCTTGTCTCATTTGTCTCTATGTGTCCCTGTGATGGACTTGTTATATATCTATGGATGAAATGACTAAGTTACATAAGTTACAGACAGAAGTATTAAGCCCCTTTTATCAAACCATCTAATCAGAAAAGGAAGGAAGTGTTTAGCCAAGTGGCATGTTTCTATTATTGCTGACTGAAGCCGATAAACACTCATCGTAATTAATGGAAAGACAGTCGATGTGGAAATGAATGCAAATTCCCTCTTTACTGCTGAGAACAAAAGACAGATGTAGAAGTGTTTTGGAGGGTTTTTAGTCTTCTGTGAAAGAGGCTTTAAAAACAGCTCCACTGCTTTCTGCTCATTGCTTCGAAAAGGATTTAAAAGACATTCATCTGCCAGCATCGTAAAGGCACATTGCACTCTGATTTACTGTTAATCCCGAGCATCCCAAAATTGTTTAACCATTGAGAGTTATTAAAGTGACAAGGAATATGAAAGAGGGAAAAGTTTAGGACCCTGGATTTGTTTTTGTTCGGTATTAATTTCACCTTCTTTTTTTTTTTTACAAACCACTTTTAGAAAAACACAGTTTGTGAAGGAACCAAGCGGTTTCCAGATGAAGAAAAGAAACAAACTATCAGAACAACAATGAAGTGCAGACCTTTTTTACGATCTAATGCATTGGTATTGCACTACGTTCAATTTAATTATGTAAAATTACATTGTATTGCAGTGGGGGATGGATTATAGTGCATGGAATAAGTAACTGTTGCTTTATATGCATCTATAATGTGCAGAATTGTTGGCAGAACACCAAAACATGTATTGCATCTTACTAATGATCGGGCCCAAAGAAACCGTTTTAATCTCTCATCCAAATTACTGTGCCACAGTTTGTTAAAGAGAGACATGCAGGCAGGCTTTCCCTGACTGTGCTGATCTAGTGTTCTGTAGTAATCATAAGTCACATGAGAATTCTTCAGTACAGTTCTCAGATACAGTTACTGTATATGAACCACCACTTGAATGCTTTATCAAATGATTTTACTTTATATGTCTGTCGGCTTCTCTTATGCGGTTTTACTGATCTTTTAAAGCAAATTAAAATTACATTTCATATCTGGTAGCAAAACAAAAGTAACTAACGGTAAATAAATTTTTTAAAATTTATTTTAAAGATAATGTTTGTTGTATGCAAATATGTGAAATAATTGGCCTTTTAAAAAGACAGATTTCATAAATTTTACATTCTATTGCACGTCTAACTTTGAAACATTTGTTCTTACATTCATTTAGAACATTATTAAACAAATGATTTAGGTTTGCTCATGTAAAGCTCAAAGTTGATGTTGTTTCACAT
Organism: Cynodonichthys magdalenae; assembly: GCA_031762555.1. Taxonomy (NCBI): domain Eukaryota; kingdom Metazoa; phylum Chordata; class Actinopteri; order Cyprinodontiformes; family Rivulidae; genus Cynodonichthys; species Cynodonichthys magdalenae. The sequence continues at coordinate 20,167,714 of JARVJO010000024.1, read as the reverse complement.
CCAATTCAAACTCTGGTTCTTAACGCGGCTATATAATAAGGAAGTTTTGTAAGATCTTGTTACTTGAATGCCATTAGAGCACTGTGAAATGTCATTTAGAAAAACAGCTTGCATCTGCAGCAGCGCCAGGCGCCACATATGTCTGGCCTAATGAGAGGTTATACTCTGCAGTGACTGTCAACAAAGCAGCATTTGATTCTTGCAGGGGTAAATATCTAATCTCCATAAGTTAAGTAAAGACGGAAGAACAGCGATACGGTGGCATTAAAATATCATCAACGCGGAGGCATGTAGCTTGAAGTCACAGTGACTATCGACAATCAACCTCTCAGCAAATTCAAAGATGTTTTGCTGAGACCCATTTGTGGGTGACAAAATACTTATGACTGACAAAAGAAAATAAATGTTCTGAGACTTAAAGCAAAACAAAAAACCTCAAGTAATATTTCTTTTAAATTACTTTGGGTGTTTACTACCTAGGTAAAATGACTGGACTTTGTTCAGCTAAAAAAACTACTGCTAAGAATCATTAAACCTGAATTCATAGTGGAACCACTATATTTTCTTGAGTCTTTTTATTGTTTTAATATTCAAACTTAAAGTAAGCTTGAACCTGAGCTTGACAGGGCTGCAGGTAGAAAAATAATTCTAGTAAAAAAAAACAAAGAAGGATAAATTGTAATAAACTGGAAGGTGTTTTTATACTACACGTGTAAAACAACTTGATGTGTTTCCTCTCAGAGTGCCATCCAAGTATAAAAGCTGAAGGTAAAACATACCACACCCTTGAGGTGGTCATTTAAAAGCAAGACAAGTGGAAAATTGGGCAAGAACGGAGGACCAAACCATACAAAACAAAGAAGCTGCAGTTTTCCGAAGAGAGCTCCAGAGAAATGAGAATTTAATTCACATAGACCTGTTCGACCCCTAGAGGCTTACCAAAAGAAAGGCAAACAGAGCATTTCCATTAAGCCTACACGCTCACTGGGAGACCAGATGAAAGTTACCTGGAGCTTAAACAGAAAAGTTCAGAATCTGCATGCTTGTATGAAATGGTCACTTTTTGCATGTAGGTTCACAATACAGCCAATATAACACTTAAAGAGACAGTAAGCCCTTTGAATTACATTAGTGTACACACATGTTCCTGATGTACGTCCACTATATTTATTGTTGCTCCTAAACCTTATAGAACTTCAGTGTTGAGAAGTCAAGGCGCGTGCATTTGCTATATTCTTCGCTGGAATTTTTTGATATCACAGATTGCATAAAAAGATGGTTGATATCAGTTTTGGCAGCACAACCAACATCTTGAGGGTGAGACGAGACGGTGAGAGAGAAAGAGTTAGGAAAAGAAATACAGCAAGTCATTTTACAGGCACAAAACCAGCAGGTATCAGCATCACAAATCCTTTCGATGAGAAATTTTATGACTGTCATAAGCATCGCAGAGATGAGAGATTGCAGTGTGGATGATAGAGAGGCTAGAAAATGACAAGAAAAGAGGCTTCAGGCTCCCTTATGGCCAATATGTCACTAGATTGCAGCTAGACAGATAGGACTGGTATGCGCACTGTATATGTGACAGCTGAATCAAAAAGATTTTTTAACAAGACATCTTCATAGGTCCAAAAGTTTAGGGAAAAAATCTAAATGTTCTTCCCAACTATTGGCTGCCTCAACTGACGCACTGCAAATTCAAGAAAAATGTCTAATTCAGAATCTGGGCTGCAAATAGTTACACAAATTCAAATAAAGAAAGGAACTGCAATTACTCAAAATACAACTAATAACCAAGATGCCTCAAAATGTATTAAAGGGGACATATCAAGCAAAATTCCAATTTTTTGGGGGGGAGGGGGTATCTGGAGTCTTCAGGAGTGCTGAATATGAATTTAGTGCTGCAAAGATATATTTATATTCTTTTTGGAATCATATTTTTCAACCCGTTCTCTATGATGTTATTTTTTCCTAACTATTAGTAGCCTATTACATCAAATGATTTGTGACAGAACACACATATAAGGTTTGGACTTACCAACTACAATTTTGTCGTCTTCATTCTCATCTCGCTCTAGAGCGGGATGTGAAACGCCTCTTTGGATTTAAAGAGACAGCATCAAAATGAGTTGATCTGAGACACACCTCAGAAAAGCAGTGAAAGAGGGGCTTGTGGAGTTGCAATAAGGAGGAAATCAGACTAAAGCATAGCAGTTCCACTTTATATAAACAAAACTGAATGATTTAAATGTGAAAAAGGAGAATTTCAAAGCATCATATGTCTACTTTAAATGAAACAAAAAACAATACTGTCAGTGTTTCTGGGGACACGAAAAAAAAAATTGACAGATCAAACCAGATGCTTACTGAGGAAATAAATACTTTTGATTTCAAAGATAATTTTTAATAATAATTTTTTAAGATAATTAAAAATAAGATCTGATTTATAACTGATAATTTATTATTTATCAATTCTGTTCTGATCTCATTAGAGGTTTTTGTATTTTGTGTTCCCACTGCTTTTTTTTAATGGACAGCATATTGAATTGTCTCAGACACCAAATTCTTTAAGATACATGCAAAAACGTTTTTTTTTGTTTTAAATGGTACTGCTACATTCCTTACAGTTTATGAATTGACCCATGAACACTCACTATTTCCATACTAAGGGCACTTAAAAAAACATGTCTAAGAAACATAACAAAAATTCAGCACTGACTCCAGTTTCACTTGGTCACAAATGATCTTACATTCAGCACAACTCAAACCTATTTTTCCCTAAATTCCTCAGTTTTAGTCTCGGTATCTCCAATGCCTAAAGTTTTGTATCTGACTCCCAACAGAACTTCACAACATCCCCAGCTTTGCCCGCAACAAATCTAAGTGTTTGCTGAGTAAAGTCTTGGTTTGTCACACGGGTTTTGCTCTCCTGACATTTGTTAAATCCTGAGCGAAACGCCTCACAAACAGACAGAAAGAAACGCAGACAGTGCCGGGTTGCTGACTGAAACACTGGAGGTGCAGCAAATACAGCCGGAATGCAGGAAATATACAACACTGAAAGAAAAACAGTGGCACCGCGCCAGACTTCAGATACAAAGAGGTAAAGATGGAATTGACATGTCAAAGGCAGCAACAACAAAGTACAAGACAGGCAGAATCTCTTTCTTTCCTCTCTGTTTCAACACACGCCCACACACAAACAGGCAGTGCAGACCCCAGGGAGTGCTGATAGCAGAAATATTGGGACGAGCTCTCTGTGTGCGGTTGACTCGTGTGTATGTGTGTTTTAGAATACAAGTGTTAATGTGTGGATGAGAAAGGGAGAAGGGCAGAAAGAGTAAGAAGACAAGGATGGAGAACGAAGTCAAGTACAAAGGAAGCAAATACATACCCCCCCCCCCACACACACACACACACACTACTAAAACCCTCCTCAAGGCTCTCATCTCTCTCCATCACCTCAGCAGTAGCTCTTGTGGCCCTTGAGTTCCTCTGATTGCGCGTACACACACCCACAGTATATGGGTGTGTATTACGGGATGTGCCACTCTACTGTGTAAAGCTGTTAAGCAGCAGCTGCTCCACGATCTGTTTGGTCCCCTTGGAGCTGAAATATTGATCAGTTCTCAGGCAAGGCGTGCAGTCTTCAACCCCACCGTCCCCATGTATAATTGAAGTGTATATCTCTTAGTGTGGAATGCCATTCGGGAGAGGGAATTAAGCAGAGAGGTAAGCTGAAGGCCTGCCTCTGCTGCCAAAGCAGCTCCTTTGTCCATCAATCATATGGCCTTTCGCACACAGTTTTCATACTCGAGGAGGTGCCATGAATTGTGAAAGCGAGCGAGTTTAATACAGGACAAACGAGGACTCAAGGTAGAATTTTCAGCCGGTCATTTATCTGAGCACTTAGCATCTCTCTGCATAAGAGAAGAGAGAAACCTCCGGAGCATTCTGGGCCACTGAGCTTTTATACAGACTCCCAATTCAACAAATCTCATTAAAAAAACAAATGAAAATTCGCTGAATTCCTTCACCTTTCCCATTTTCCCTCCTTTTTTGAACTAAGTCTTCAAAACCGCTCTCTGAAAATGTCATTAAAATGTTCAAAACAGCGTCCAACAGACAAATAAACGTGCCATTGTTAAAATTCTTCATCGTCTAAACTGCTAAGGAATCTTTAAAAAGATGAAATGCTATGTAGTGGTTGCTCAAGATTGTCAAACTGTTTCAAATGAAAAAGGAAATTGCTCAAATGCATCAAAAGCAGTTGAACCGAAGCTGAATGAGGAAAGAACTGAAGCAACTGTAGGAAAAAACTGAAAATACAACCATAGACGGTGCAGGTTTTAAAAAATATTGGTAAAATAGCACATTTATGATTGTTGTCACAACTTATGACAATAATAATTATAGTCATAAAAACAGGGATAAAGGTAATACATTGAATAACATAAAACAAAGCTTGGTCCTTCACTTTGACCAAAGAGCTTCCAATGAGACATTTCAAACTGGAGTGGGAACAGACAGCACTAAGTACAGGAGATGAATTCAGACTTCCTGCTCATAATAAACAACTTTTACACCTGGTATCACATAGTCACTCCTTCCACAACAGCCTTATGAAATGCACATAATCCTTTATTCCACTGGTCCAATAGGTTGTGAGTCAGTTTCAATGATCCTAACTTTTCTGAGAAGCAATGAAGCACAAATCTCTAAATGCTAATTAATGACAAATGACAAATACACCACCTCAAAAACAAATTCACGTAACATCTTTAATCAAACCTCTGTAGTTAATGTGGTTACGTAACTCCACAAGAAGCGGAGGAGCTAATGGGTAACAAAATGTGAGAGATGATTAAAGGAAATAATAATCCATCAATTATCTTAACCCCTTTCTTCCTTTCAGAGTTAGGGGGGTGCTCAAATGCATCAAAACCCCATGTGAGGGGCGGGGTGCACCCTGGACAGGTCGCAAGTCCATCACAGGGACACATAGAGACAAACAACCATTCACTCTCTCACTCACACCTAGTTACCAGTTAGTCTAACAGTCAGGTCTTTGGTCTGAGGGAGGAAACCAGAGTACCCGGAGAAAATCCACACATGCACAGAGAGAACATGCAATCTTTAGCCCATAAGGTCCTTGGCCAGGGTTTGATCCGGCGACCTTCTTGCTGAGAGGCATCAGCTCTATCAGCTAAGCCATCGTTGAAATAATAATGCATATCCTAATTGATTACGAAGGAAAACAAGCAGTATGAAGAGTATTTTCTATATGACTGTGATAATCACTGTGATAAAGACAATGAGTGCAACTCCCTGACCATCATTAATGGCATTGTTTTCTTTTTTCCTAGTGATACCTAGAGCTTCACAGTTGTAACTTAGAATAAAATATCTACCAAAGTTTGCAGTAGGCATTCTTCAAGTTTTTGTTGCTTTCATTTTATAATCCTCTTAACTTGTTTTTAGAATTCTGATCATGAAGACATTTTACAAAGCTAGAAGTTGATTCCAACTAAAGTCAAGATGTGACTATAAGTTGATTTAGAACAACTTATTTTTCTTTCCTCCAGTTCACCATACAAAAAACAGTGACTTTCAGTTTTTCACCTGAGCTGTCTCAGTCTGAGAGGAGTGTAAGATTACGCAGCATTTTAATTCCACTCGTCACTGAAGTTCCTGTATGTACAGTAAATAAACAGCATTAAGATGGCAGCATGTTACAGTCTTGTTTGTGCAAAGAAAAAAATTAAGCAGAGGTGGATTTTACCACTGAATGGTTAGATGTTTGTGTATAAACAGACATATATATATATATATATATATAT
>JARVJO010000024.1:20128775-20161774 GCA_031762555.1 Cynodonichthys magdalenae | reverse complement strand
GAGGTTAAACAAATGTTCAAAATTAATTCCAAAAAATTACAAGTTAAGAAGTGCATGGAAATAGCTCTTTTTTGCATCGAAAAAATATCGAACCATGAGACTAAAGTATCAAACCGAACCGAATCGTGAATTTTTTGTATCGTTGCACCCCTAATATATACCTGTTTGTGCCATATATGTATAAGTTGGTGAATACTAAAGAGGGGTGAGGCACTAAAAGCTCAGTCATGTTATTACCAATATAACTGAAGTAACAACTCAATAAAAAAAATGTTGGACGTAAGAATTAGTTGCTCAACTTTTCTGCTAAATAAAAAAGGGGACAAGTCTCTCCTACAGAACATATGATTGTTCACGCTCGAGAAGCTGTGAAACACATGAGCAATCAAACGTGGCAGACTTCAAAACGCTGTGTACGACACCCAAAAAGTAATACAGCAGGGTTCATAATACAGAGTTCAAAGAGAATATTTTTTCTTGAGCTGAACATGCCTTTGCTTTTAGAGAGTGAGGCAAAACTGGGAAAGATGAAGGTTTTAACTGTAGCTTTGTTACAGCGACAGCAGCTTGATTCTGACAACATACTGAATGTTTTTTTAGAGAGGGAACTGGAGCTTTACAGCACAACTTGAGACCAAATTTTAAATTAAAGTGTTTTTTTTTTACTTTTAAAAACATGTTTTTAAGAAGCAACTACTCAATAAACAAAATAAGAAGTATGGCATATGATGCATAGTTTCTCATTGATCAAGTCTTTTTAACTTCTTTGAAGTCTTGTATTGAGGTTTGGTAATGTGTGTGCCAGTGAAGGGAGCTGTTTTTAATCACCAGACATGACCGTCTAAATTATCGTTACATTTTGAGTTAAGACATGTAACTAAAAACAGAAAAATCTAAACTATATACATACGATAGTTGTGGTATGCAGTGCCAAACAGCATTTAGAGACCAACAAAAACAGGGGATGTACAGCAGGGGAAAAAAAAAAAAAGCTTGGCCTTTTCTCCCAAGCCCAGCTGTCGGACTGATAATGTTGCACATTTGAGAAGAAACCACTGGCTCCCTGTGATGGCTGGGAGTTCAAATGGAGTGATCACAGAGAGAGACAATGTAGAAAGATGTACATTTCTCTGTGCCTCCTGCAACCGCTCTACTCCTCTATGCATCGGTAGCACAACATTGCCCTCTATTGACCACAGCTCTCACTGTCGAGATGTAGAAAACACCTTAACAACCGTCAGGAGATTTGGGTAATTATTTAGGAAACTAGCAACTGAGTTTAGAAAACAAGAAACAATCAATACAGGCAACTGTAAAAAGCACACACACACACAATTCAGTAGCAAATGGCCTCATTTTACCTCAGCATCAAAAATCAATAGGATTACCTGAAGTTCTCATTATCTTTACAGTTTTGTACCCACATAAAAGCTGTTGTAATTGAATCTAAAACTATCAGAGCATTGGGAATCTCCTCACACTCTGACCCAAAAAGTTAAGTGCACTCCACCCGCAAGAGTAAACCTCATAAACTTTCAAAGCAGATGACGCATCACTGTTGCCATGACGTCAGAAGGTCTGCTGAGGAGCAAAGAGATGCTAAGTCAAAAATAAAAACATGAAATAAAAAAAGGAAAACTGATTTAGTCGAAGCTCTCTCTCTCTTTCTACCTTTAATCATTCTGCATCTTTGCTCTTCTGCTGATATTAAAACCAATCCATCATGGCTCGACTGGGGGGGGGGGGTGTTAGGGAGGGTGGCTTGCAATATTCACTGTGTTAATGTAACTTAGGAGAGAATCCTCCCCTCACTGACATTATTTGGATATCAAACAGCAATTTGCCACTCATAAACACCAGCATGAATGTGAGCCTGGTGGGCCAAATCCAATAAAAAAAAAAAAAAAAACACAGAACAGCTCTCGCGGCATGGCAGAGGAGGGCCAGGCCCACTTTATCATCCTTACAGGATATGATGTGGTTTATTTTATTACCCTGGAAGGATAATGGGATTTGGATGCTGATTGGGATACCAAGTGGATTTTTATAGAGGCTACGGACATTGTGCTGGATCAAAGTAAAGCCTTTCACTGTGAGAGAGCTGGATCAAAAGAACATGGAGCTGATGGGGGGGAAAAGAGAGAAAAAGGAACAGTGACAAAACTGGAAATCAGAATGTGGCATAGCTGTGACTCATCTGTGTCTCTGTTAAAAGACTTATGCAACACTCTGCATTTACCAGTCAGCTACAGCTCACAGTTTTAAATCTCTCTCTCTCTCAAAATAAATAAATAAATAAAAACATTGTACGGCAGCACAAACTGTAAGCTGAGAAGGAATCTTCAAATTGGGCAACTATTGAGAAGCTCCGCATAGCTTTCAATCCATTTATAAAACAGCGGGTGAGCGGCCTCCAACCTGGGTTCACAGAGATGTTCTCGTGTTTGATTGAGGGGGAAACACAGACATCCAGCTGCTTCACAGAGTCTGACTCAAATATAACATCAAGGAGCCAAAAAAATAAAGACTACACAGACATGTATTTTGTTGTAGATACTAACAGTTGGCTCTTTTCCAAAAAAAAAAACTCTCTGCTCTCTGGCAGGTAATGTCAAACTTTCTCAGACTTCAAGATAACAAAATCTTGCCATCAGCAGAACAAATGTTGTGCAACTAGATGACGTTTTAGTGCCATGGAAAAGGGATACATGATATCAGGAGGGGTAAATATCTGCTTTACGGCAGCCATGTCACAGAAAAATGGGGAGATCAACAATTTTAATTGAAATAATATAATATAAAATAATAATACCAAAAGGTTTTATTGGTTTCCTTTTAAACATCATTTCTATGTGAATTTAGCTAATATTATAGCCAAAATGTATACTCCTATTTGGTTTCCTCAAATTTTGTACATTAAATTTTAAAAAATTATCTAGTACCATGGTTCCCCAAGATGGGGTCAGGACCCCTCTGTGGGTCATGAAACAATAAGTGAGGGTCCCCAGATGACTTCCAGACATTCGTTTAAATGTGAATAAATTACTAATGTAATATTTTCACCATAATTATTGCAGAAAAACAATAATCATAAATGAAAAACATAATTTTTTAAAGTTAATTTATACTGCTATTATGTCCATGTTTAATGAAGTTATTAGCAAAGTACATAAATCAAGGCCCTGTCACACATTTTAGAAAACTTATGCCAACTTATTACATTTGTTTTATGTCTAAATTACAAATAAAAGTTATTTATTAGATCAATTTGTTAGCATTACAGTATGCACTTGTCTAAAAGAAGTTTCCAGTTATTTTTTTAAATTCCATCTTCAATGTAGATGTCTTTAAAATGTTCATAAGTTGGCATAAGTTATCTAAAATGTTATAGGGTGACAGGGCCTTAAGTAATATCTGAGGTCACAAGTTTTTGCAACTGTTATTTTGTGGGTCAGAAGCTAAAAAGTTTGATAATCCCTGATCTAGATTACAGCATTTATAAGGGGTTATGTGGAGTAAGGTTGGGCAAATCTAGCTAAAAAAATGATCACGATTAATTGTGGCATTTAGCTGATAATATGGCGATAAATAGATGACAATTTGCACTTGCAAGTAGCTGACATTGTGACCTTGGTCCACATTATTTGGCTTTTCTTTTACTCTGGTTTATGTCTGTGTTTCAGGTGATCAAACAAGTTTGTAGGGTTAGCGTTAGGGTTCAACGCAGCCAAGCTAAATTAAAATGATCTTTTAAACAGGTGAGCACCTTAAAAAATAACCTGACTTTCTAATGTCTTGGTACTTGATTTTATCTTTTGTATCCCAAAATCTTAGAATTTTACAACACTCAATTCGACATTTTCAATAAGTTATAGAAAATTTCATCATCAAAGCACTTCCTTCCAGGAGGACATCACACAGCTTGACAAAAAAAACTGGTGTCTCCGTTCTCTTTGTCTGATGATTACAGTAAAAAGAAGCAAAGAATGATGAAAAAATGTAAGAAGGTAGAGAGACAGCACAGAAAATAAAGCTGTGTTAAGACTTTAATTGAAACACACTAATAAGATGTTTCCAATCTTGAGCAATCTCTATCTAATCTATCTTGTTTTTATACAAGGAAACAAACTAAGATTACACAAGGTTAGCAGAACCTGTCGGGACAGAGGCAAAAATCCACAGGGTGGGCTGTATGAGTACAGCTGAATATATTAAGATGAGTAAATTGCTGCAATTTTGGCTGAAATAGCTGTAATCTCCTACAGTATGTGCAGCTGTGAGCAGGACACAGAACACTGTGTTATCATTCCAGCAATGTTTAAAATTTAATAGAACAAACTAACCTGACCAGAATAAAGGTAAAATGAACATCAATGTTAAAAAAATAAAATAAAATAAGAACACAGTGCAAAACTCGTAAAGTGCAACCAAGATGTATTAAGTTAGAAATTCAATGAGCTGTGCTGCTTTATCCTTTTGTTGATCTGTAATGATCAGATGGACAGAGGAAATGTGATCCAAGGTCTCACATGATCTGTTTGCATTTTAGGTATGTGTTGAGGAAGACTCTTAGTTATGACTGCATCTTTGGCTTACATATTTTGTGCTTTTTTCCATTAAACACCATGAGAGAATTCATGCCCAGAGATAAATGTGGACACTTTTGAAAATTACAAAAGCACTCCACCGTAGCTTTACAGAGTTTTAGTAGATGTTTTTGTTCATATGAATGTTTACCTATTTAGAAACAGAAAATATTGCAGCACATGCATTGTATTTAGAGAAATTTTATTTGTTAACTCAATTAAAGTCTGTACCTTCAGCTTCAATTCGTAGTGAGGAAAAACTGCAAGTTCAAAACATGGATGTCCTTGAACGCAACTCTTAATGACAATCACTTTAGAGTTTTGCTTTGTTTTGTTTTGTTTAGGTTGATAACACTCTCAAGAGCAAAGCAGAACACAATCATAAGTGCTAATCTAAAGATGACTGATTTGTAAAGCATTTGAGTAGGATTTAATTAAATAATGGCTGTGCCAAATTACCATAATTAGTGTTTGAATAAGGATTGATTTTGTTAAATAATTATCGACTCACTGCTTATGAAACCAGCATGAGAGGAGTGTATAGAGCTTCACAGCCTAACAATCAGCAAATAAAAGCAGTTGCGGTTGTTTACGTTTATTGAAGTGGATAGTGTGTTACCTCGTTGAAGGAGATCTTGCTGTTTTTCATCTTTTGGGGTGAACTCTTCCATGTTTTCCCAAAGAAGTGCTGGTGCTTCCTATCAAATAGCGTCACTCGCAGCTGGTAGGTCACATCATCCAAAGTTGAGATTTCCTGGGAGTAAAATAATGGAAGACATATATTTAGTTGCTTCTAACCCATAAAATAGCAATTTAGGGTTTTAAAATGTGACAATTTTCCACTTTAGCAAATACAAAAAAATAATAGTTTAAGAATGTGCCTTACCTACAGTTTTATAAACAAATTCTAAACTCTGAAAAAATAGATATACCAAGTGTTTTATTATCATAAGAGCCGGAAGCAGTATTTGATTAATTGTCTTTAGATGAACTTACAGGGGGGGGGGAATCACATCATAATATGATTTAATGAACAGGTAAAAAACGCAGACTTTTTCATATCGAAACCCAATTACTTGAGTACCTTTCACAAACTGTTAACTGTTTTTGGTTCTTTAAACACCAACGCCTTTTTAAGAACTTGAACAGAACAGTACAGGTGAGTGTTAACTACAGGGAGTCACCTGCGGGAGGTGAGGTGCAGTGAGGCGGTTGAAGCTGAGCTGGAAGCCGTGGGACGAGGTGAGGTGGTTTTCCACAGCTAGTCGGACTGACTGACAGGACGGGGGAATCAAGCGGTTTCTTTTAAATACGTCTTCCCAGTCGTCTCCCGAGCTGGACCCGTCTTCCGTGTTTACCATATCTTGTAGTTAAAACAAAAATAAGCGATACATTAAATGAAAACAAGGGAGGGTTGATGTTAATTTGAATATTTTGGGCTATCCGCTTCAGATTTTCAAACACTCGGCCGCCATCTTGAATTTGAGTCATACGATTTCGTTCAGAGGGGTGGGCAAAGAAACCATAGGGTTTTATTTGAAACATTAAAAAGTAAAATATACAAATGACTACTTCAAATTCGCTTCAAAATTAAAGCAGTTTTCAGAATCTTATTATATTTAAGAATTTACGTCTGAATATTATTTTGCAAATACTGTCCCAAATGTTCTTCCTCCCTGTCCCTTAGTATGTCCCATCGTGCTGCATCGGTTGCTATGGTAACAGTCATTTCTTTTATACACGTTGCTGTACGTTTCGTTTCTCACTAACATGAGTAGCAGAACAAAATGATTTAAAACTGACATGTTGCCATAAACCTAAAATAAACATATACTACACTTTTTTGTATTTACAAAGAAAGTGAACAAAATAGGTATTTTAGTTGCTTTATTTTGATAACAGTAGAGTTGTCAGAATAAGGTGGCTCCATTTCCTTATTATTATTTATAGTTGTTGCAAAAATCATTATACGACACTGCAAAGATGCTAACAAAAATGTTGAAAATAGCTTCCTAATTTACCATACTACACAATTCAATACTACACAAGTCATCTTGTAGGAGCGCTGTACTGCTGTGAGAGGTTCTAGTATTTTTTAGAAGGTTAAAGAAATAATTTTAATATTTAAAAGGTGTAGCTACAATATTCTGGACGTTACTGCATATGCTTGAGGAATTTTTAATTATAATACGTTTTTGATTTGTTTGTTTTTTTGCAAAAAATAATTGTCAGAAATAAAACTCAATCACAAGGGAAAAAAGCATTAAAAAATGTCCAGCAGAGGGCACCAAATAGACCTTCTGAGTCGCTGATGTTGCTCAAGAAGAAGAAGAAAAAAAAGGGGAAGCGGTATGTACAAACCGACAACAGTGAGATGTTCGGACTTTTTGTGAAAAACAAACCCGTTAAAATAAGAGGCTTTAGTGGAAACAAAAAGTATGGAGTTGCAGCAAAAGATCTAAAGGAGTTGGTGAAAAAGGGCTGTAAGTTGTTACAGGTGAGCTGCGTGCTTTAAACGCTTTAATGATCGTTTCGCTTTCTTCTCTCACAGTCACACTTTAGTCAAAAATATCCTTTTTGTTTTACTTTACTAAAACACATGATTGTGACTGTTGGGGTTAAATTTTATACTATCATAGCTCCGTTACAAAACAAAACAAAGAGATAGGTTTATAAAAAAGTAGATCTTCAAAGATGTTACGTTTACTGACAATAGGGAAAAAAAGGAATTAAAATACTTCCTCCGTCCAGTTCAGTGTAATCTAAATAACATGTAGCAATGTGTAATAATGATGTTATGTGTTTTATTTTACTCTTCCAGCTGCCCGTCTCTGGTGCTCGTGTTTGTTTATATCAAGATGGGACAATAGTGACTGAGGACTTCTTCCCCACCCTGCCAGATAACAGCGAACTGGTTCTACTGTCCAAAGATCAGACCTGGTCTGGAGGTACATAAAAACCTGTGCTGCTTTCTTTACCCGATGTTGCAGCACTCTTATCACCTCTGTGCTTATTTACTCCAGTTGTTTGTGACATTGGTCAGTTGCTGAACACGGACCGGCATGCTGACGCCCTCATTGAAGCAGCAAAGGGACTTCTATCAGATGAACAATCTTCTAAGAGGCGTAAAATTCTAACTGACCTGCTACAGAACCTGGAGGACAGGTCTGAACTGGAGAGCAGAGAGGATGATGAAGACTGGTTCACTGGTACGGTACAGAAACTGGATTAGTTATTTTTGTCCAGGAGATATTTTTGTAACAAACAGATGATAATGGCTGCAGGCAGCAATAACCCCTTTGTAATTCAGATGAGATAAACATATCCATTTTCTGTACAGAGCTTGTGGCTGAAAATCATACCTGTCATTTCCAAACGTTCCACTAAAGCTATGATGTGAAACTTCAACTAGTCATTGGAAGTTTTTTTTTCAAAGCTGGGTTTTATTCCAGGTATTGATGCTCGATTCAAATCAAAGTCTGCCTACATGAAGTTTAACTGTGAAAGCAGGATTCGAGGCTACATGAAGGAGGTACAATTCTAAGACTAAACACCTTGTTTTCTTTATGAAATCCTCACTCAGACACTTGGCATAAATGTTCTTCAGTTTTGGTTTCTGTATTTTTCAGGTGGACGACGCAACCAAAACTATACAGAAAGCAAAGGTCAAAGCAGAGTTCTTAAAAGCATCAAAGTGCCTGTTGGAGATGCTGAAAAATGCCAAGTACAACGGTAGCTACTTTGACAGGACTGAAAAGGAGCTATATCGTCTCTGCACCCGGGAAGGGTGGTTTACCTGCCAGGTATGACACAAATTCATCATCATCTCAGAACTGTACTTACTGCCGTTTTCCTCATGGCAACATAAAATTTAAGCAGAGATTCACGGTTGAGCAGTCGGCTCTAAATCGCGACGCGTTCAAGGCCGTTTTAGAGAGATGGATCTGCTTTTGATCATCTTCATCCCTCTTCCCCCCCCATCCCCCCTCCCACTCTTCAGGGATCATTTGATGAGAAAATGTGCCAGTCGCTCCACTCCATCAACCCCTACAGCAGCCGGGAGACCAGGATCATCTTCAGCACTTGGAATCTAGATCACAGGTTGACACTTACCAACTGAAAGCAGCTGTATGAAACATTTTCAGGATTTTTTATTTTTTTTTTAATTGTTCACTTTATGTTTCCTGCAGAATTGAAAAGAAGAGAACAGTTATACCCGCTCTGCTGGAGGCCCTGCAGAATCACAGGAGCACCGATGTCAACCTAAACTACTTCTACCAGATGCTGTTCACCAGGGCAAACCTGAAACTGGTTCACATCGTCTGCCACAAGAAGGGAGCTCACAATCTGACGTGCGACACCAAGAAGATCTTTACGACCGCACGTGATGCACACAAAGAAGAAAAAGCCAGAGGGAAGAAAAGGCGCTTGATTTAAATGTTTTTTTACCTCATTTTATGATAGGAAAAGTTTTTTTTATTTGTATGAGCTGTCAATTTGATTCATTTAGCCTTTTATTTGACCTACTTGCCATGTGCTTAAAGCATTTTTAAACAAAAAACAAAATCAATGCACTTACACAACCTTTGGAATCATGAAAAACATTTATTTTTTTATATATATATTTTGGCAGAAATGTCAAATATAAAGACGGATTATAAAGGCTGTTTAACAAATGAGACAGTCAGTCAAAGATGCATAATGTTAAATATTTCACATAAATAAAAAGGCAGTACAATATATACAAGATTTTACTGAATTGTCAGAACAACCAGCTACATATTGTAAAGTACGACAGGTTGGAATAAATCTAGTGCAATCACTGTTAGCCTGGTATGGTTATGTTTTCAAATCAAGTTTGTTCATTGCTAATTACTTTCAAACCAGGTTTTTTTTCAGAAAAATGTGTACTACTGATAGTAATTTACAAACTGATGCTGTTATAAAAGATTAGCTGCACTGGTGTGTGTCTGTAAATGTGTGTGTAAGTACACACACAAACATATGTTCAAAAGCTGCCAGTTTGAGGGTGATTTTTTTAGACACTTGGTGAATAATGTTTGACATCTTAATATGTTGTAATAAAAGTCCTGTTCTCGTCACATTCATGTGGTCTGCAATCAGTTTGTGTCATTCTAAATGTACTTTTACTGATTTGTAACCTTTGTATTTTATTAGCCATTATGATTGAAGCAAGCACTAAGTTGGGATCTCAAACAGTGAACCCTGTAGAAGGTGGAATCACAAGGTTCCTGGTCTGTATCTTTAACTTTTATTTAACCAGGCACGTCTCACTGAGATCACATCTCTTTCAAAGGCAGCCTGAACATGCATGTTTATACAATGATACAATACCCAACATAGGGCTTTAAATATTAATATCACAATATAATGAGATAAAACCCCAAATAAATATATCATGATATCTAACTGAATACAAAAAAACTTTGACAGCTTTAAGAGCAGCACGGTGGAACAGTGGTTCAAGCTATTGATGCATCTTTAAACAGCCACCTCTTCCTGGTGGATTCCAAGGTGTTCCCAGGCTGGCAGAGAGACAGACTCTCTAGCATGTCCTGGGTTTTCTTCAGGGTCTCCTCCCAGTTGGACACACCCAGACATCCTTTAGAGGGAATCCTTACCAGATGCCAAAACCACCTCAGCTGGCTCCTCTCGATGTGGAGGAGCAGCGGCTCCACTCAGAGTCTCTCCCAGACAACTACATCTTGTCAAATTATGTGCCCCAGCCCTAAAACCTTGTGTGGTTTGATGTGTCTGCATAAAGTGCTGTGGTACATCCTCCAGGCATGACAAGTTTTACATTCAGCCAGGAGAGACGCAAGATTAAATTAAGCCAAAGAGTTTAACAAGCACTTCTGTGACTCTTGGGCTACCTTCAAACTGCAGGTCTTAATGCTCAATTTGGATTTTTTTTGCAAAAATCTGTTTTCTTTTGCGTAGACGTTCACATTATACTTCAAATGCGACCTCTGTCAGACTCCAGTATGAACCCCTCATGGCATTGATGCAACCCGCAAGCACAGAAAATTGTCACATTCAGCTGTTTACAGAATTAGATAAACATGGATGCTGCATGTTAGCATGTCAATTCAAATTAAGTAATTATTGGACATGATTGTTTAGTTCACAGTGTACATTTTAACAGTCCTCTGGTCAACTGCTCCGGTGCAGCTTTTTATTTTAGGAATGGGTACTTTACGGGTACTTTGTTAGGAACAGGTACTTTAAAACTAAAGTATTGATCAATAACTTTAGTATTGATACGGTCAGAGACCGGCGTTACCATCATGTGTTTCTGTGGATTCTCAGTCATCCACGACAAGGAAAAATAAAGAACAAAGATGAAGCAACTGGGTTCTGTTCTGGAGCTGAAGACAGGTGAACCTACAAGATTTAAACTGCTCCAGGTTGGTATCAATATTCCAAATACTTGGATTGATCCGCTCACCTCCACCTCACAGATGTAAAAATCAGATGAAATGAGGCAGGAGCGTTCAAACTGCAGTCTCTTTGAAAATCATATGCATCAGATTCAGTACCACATACTGAAAAGACCTGGGTCAGGTTAGAAAAAATCTGATTAGTCACGTTCAGACTGTCAGGAAAAGAGAAATCGAATTTGGGTTGCATTTGCCTGCAGTGTGAACGTAGTCTTAGAGGGGGACGGATTCTTGCTGGACGTTCATGATAAGGACAGAAAATTGCACACTTCCAAATTTAACGAAAAGCAGCTGCTTTCACACCATTTCTCCGATGGTCTCTTTCATGAGACAAGATAAGAATTTAACAAACGGAAAAGAGCACCTACATGCTGGATCTAATGGGTAGTTAGTTTCTTTTGGTAAGTTTTTTCCTAAGTGCAGAGTTTTAATCTTTTGGTTTCCTGTTTCAACATGGAGTTGTCTAAGTGCTTTCTTCATCTTGCTGTATGACGCTGAAGCCCACCTCTTCTTCATTGCTGTCCTCCCGTGCGTAGTAATGTCGCCGTCTGTCCTTCCTTTGATCACCAGAAGGAGCAGCTGATGATCTTTGAGGTAAGTCCTGCGGGACAAGAGGAAGTCATTCAACTCACTCATGAAAGTTGAGATAAATAAATACATTCCTTTCAATTACAGTTAAATTCTTTCATTTTGTTTTCGTCTCATTGAGCCAAGGAGGGAAAAGTGGAGAAACCAGAGATTTAGATCATTACTGTTTATACTCACAAAACTTTGTTTATGTTATTACTACATGCTGACAATTCATGGTAACAGGCCATCATCCCGATAACAAAAACATCTCACCTGCACAATATCCATGTTTCCAAAGAACTGCTCCACAGGAAGGATCTGATTACTGTCATCGTCTGGGAACAGGTTTTTATGGTTTTCTCCACAATCCATGATCTCAGTTTCTTGCTTGTCCCAGGTGTCGTTTGCTGCACAGCTGTTGAAATCCTCCTCTGTCCTCCGCTCATTCTCTTTGCCGTCCTGTCCTTCAGGCTCCGGTGAAGCCGAACATTTCCTCCTGCCAGCCGACTCGTGACATTCACAGGCAATACGAGACAATCTCTCCACAGGATCAGCTGTTTTACTGGACCTCACGGTTGAACTGCCATCTGTCTTCGAGTGCGTACTCTGACTTTTTGAACATTTCCTTCCTGAAGTGGAAATCTGTGATAGATGGTAAGAACAGAGCGATGCAGCGGGTAACAACAATTAGCAGCAAGTCACAGCTGTCTGCTTAAGCAAGAGTCAACTTTTCAGAGAAATGCATTGTTTTAAATGGACCCCTGACTAACTTTAACATTAGACATTATTTCATAAAGCTGTTAGCTTTCACGTTAGCACACAATCAAATACATTTACAGTCTTTACATTTACTTTTTTACAGTTGAAGTAAATCTTTATTAAATAATGTCTAATGTTATAACTAGTCAGGGTTCCCTTTAAAAATAACACATCAGGCTGTTCTTTGCTCCGTTTCCAGATGTTGCCTCATGCCCACATGAAACACAAACCTTTTTAGTCATTCTGGTCTCTGAGCTCCTCTTCCTCTTTCTGGATTTCAAGTTACCAACTTGCCCAGGCATCTGAAACGGCAACATACCGCAGGCTGTTTAATCCCTTAAGGCAATATTTCATTACAGCGACCAGTTTGTGGGGAAAAAAGGTTGTTTCCAGTCAGCTGTCATAATAGCAGCAGTTCTCAGGGTTCTGCTAAGCAGCTATTTAGCTAAATCTCCTCACAGAGACTCTCTGCCCCGAGCAGGACCAGATTAACTTCCATTTATCGGGCAATTTTTCCCTCCCACGTGAGCCAGCCTTCAAATCACTCGAGGAATATGTGGCTTTTCTTTTTGCAGTGCAAGGATGTCACTAAGAGATGTCAATGCCAACATTTTTATTTTACATATTCACTGATTTCTTCAGGTTAAAACCAAATGTGTAAGGTAAAGGTAAGCCTGTAATTTGTTGTTTATGACTGAAAAGATGGATATTAGTTTATGAGGATTGACTCCTAATATTTACACAATAAAAGTGGCTGTTAGTGATACATCTTCTTGCTGAAGATGGAGCCTGACACTTTCTTCCTTCTAACCTCCGATAGTTGTCTTGGCGTGTTTTTTTATATTTCTGAGATGTCTCTTGTACCTCTGAGATAAAAACAAAACAATCTGTACAACTGTGTAGTTGCTGTGTAAAAGCTACTGTTAAACATTTTAAAACAGCCTGATTTTTCATGTTATTGTTTCAGAAGTGCATAATACCTCCAAAAACTAATAAAACAAAAAGTGACGTTATTTTGCCAATGTGATCCATGTAAAATGAGTTGTTGTTGGCACTAAACTAATGCAGGTAGATGCTTGTGATTTTATCTAAGTGACAAATGATAATGAAATATAGAACATAAAATAAACAAAGCTAGCTGTTTCTTAACCCACATTTGCTTCCACAAACCAACAATCTAAAGGACCAGTACTACATTTTGTTGTAGGAAAAATAAGACTCACTGTAAGATATGGATAGGTTCTCTAAGATGTCCTCATTAGGTGTCAAAGAGCTGTCCTTTTTACTGCACATCTGTTTACAGTTTGATGTTAAGTCATGCTGATCTCCAAGTGATTCAGCCTTCCAATTACATGACGTAATGTTAAGATGACTTACTGATAAAACACTGAATGAGCACTCTGACAAATCAAGGTCAGACAGATCATACTGTTTAGATCTGTCTCATCCCTGGAATGTTGTGGACATTTGTGACAAAATAAGAATTATTCATTCAATATGATAGGAACTATCCTTTCAGATCATTAGACATCCCTAATAATAGGCCTAATACCAGCCTGGAAAATTATTTCTGCTGCAAAGATGAAAGAATGATATATAAAGACAGTGCATCAAATTGATTGGCTAACTCTAAAAAAAAAATAATTTGTGCAAAATATGAACTTTGCAAATGATTACTTAATAAATTAAACATGGTTAGAACCTATGCAAATGATGTCTTAAAATATGCACAAGCAGAAGCAGCAATAATTAACAAAATATGCCATTGTTTAGGCAGTTTTTTAGCATATTGGTCTGGGCACTTAAGATTGATTTTGTTAAAATTATACCTCAACGTTTTAACTGGACTTGACTTTCTCAGACTAAAAAAAGCCTATTGACTAACCTGTAGTTTAAATTTCAACTAAACACAGCACGGGGTGCTGTTCACTTTTCATGTCATTTTTTTATGTGATAGAAAGATATTACTCTTTGTCCTGAGAAGCAACTTGAAACCGCTGAACTGATCCAATAACCTCATCTCAGCCAAACTTCTAGGCATATATTGCCAATTTAGACTCATATTACAAACAAACGACGACTCAAGTCTAGAGCAATATCTGAACACCACGTCCATGTGAATACGTTACGACAAATTACGCGGCTAACTTAGCTTTCGGCTACCCTTGAGCTCTGTGTATCATTATAATGACCCGACCATAGAGGGTTTTTTAGAAGGTTAAGCCCATATCGGTATTTAAAATATAGCCGTATTTTTAGGCAATAGCTAATTAGCCCGAGGATAATCATTTATTTACTCAACACAGCGTCTTCGCTTCGGTTAGCCGAGCACTTACCTTGCGCATCGTTTTTTGCCGTCCCGGTGTTATTCGACTGTTTAGCTTCTTGTAAAATGGACGGGCTTCGGCTAGTTACGGACCATATTCTACCCGTGGCGGCGACGGTGTCTCTTCGCAACTTGTCAACCGCTGACTCCTGGGTGTGTGTATGTATTTCCTGTTCCGAGGTTCAATCAGCGGTCATGACGTTCCTGTGCTGTTGCCTTTATTTTCTTACCTGGAAGCTGACACTATCGTGGACGAGGTAAATACGGGGGTTCGGCGTTTTTTACGTTCGAGTCATTTATCAACTACGTAAAAAGAGCAACTGCATCTGCGAATACCGAACCGAAAGTTGTCAAACTGTGTTAAGTATTTTAGCTTTAAACCCACAAATTTTCAGGCGATTATTAAACTTTCCTCAGAAACACAAGTGTCATTGTGTTCGATTTATTAGCTTAAGGGTATATTTTTAAGATTTTTTTTATATTTATATTTTTCTACAAGTATGGCGTTTCCGCTTTTAGGCCTAACTACTCAAAATTTTGAACTTGCATGAAAAATGTTATAACGTTTTGTTTAAGTGTATATTACACTGCTGTCGAAGCAGGTTTCATTTCTGAATAAAATTATTCACGTTTGTGGATAAATGTGTGAGACGGTGACAGGTTGCATTATGTCGGAAGTTGAAGAGTCATTTGAGGTCGCAGACAGAAAAAACAGCGCTCAAACAAGTTGTAATTCTTTAAGATCCCCACAGGAGGGCGCCAGAGTTAGCCTCTGGTTTTTAGTTGCAGTAGGTTTGTCATAAAAACACCTGTTACGAGAAATAGTCTCATCAGTATCAGTTATGACAAAAGTGATTTGCCTATTATTTACCTGTTCGAGGTAAATAATAGGTCAGAAAATGTTATGGCTTCAGAAAAGTAAATATTTTTTAAAAAGTGTGCAGTTTAAAAAAGGTGCAGAGCGCAGGACACAAAATACAACCACATTGCAAACAACTAAAAGAATGTCACAACTATATAACAGAAAATACTCATATTTAAACAACAAAATGCTAAGTTTAACAAAATAAACAAAAACTGAAACATTTAAAAACAAAACACAACATAAGAAAAGTGTTACCAAAAAACTTTTACATTTTAGAAAACAGCAAATTGTCCTTGCTAAAGTGGAAACACTGAAAACCAACAATGTTAAAAAATTTTAAAAAGTAACTTAAAAAACAGACTACTTCACAGACACAATTTTAAACCTTAACCCTAACCCATTCAGGAACTCAATAGGCCCTAGACTAAATTAACTGTCTTTCAGATATCCTTACTTTTAACCATTGTGAACCATTGAAAGGTTTAGATTCTAATCTCACATTACAGTCAGGAGGGCATCTGATTAGACTTAAATTCATTCTATACCTTTTACAAAGCCTCCAAACACACAGCCAGAGGGAGCAGAAGAGGTGCAGCAGATCAATAGTCTCAACATTGAAATAAACTTTTAAACAGAAAATACTTGTTTACATTTGGGATTTTTAAATGGAAAAAAGCGTGGCTAATTCATTGTTTTAAAGCCGTTATTAGATTTTTTTAATGCCTCTAGAACTACACGACTAGAGTAATTATAACCTAAATTTTAAATACCAAAACAATGTGCGTATTTACGCAAATAAATGCCATCAGTCATGATGAGTCAGACACCTGATGAGTTTTTATTTATTTATTTTTTTTGGCGAAGTGCGCGCACGCTGGTCCTGGATCAGTGTGAATCACCAGGAGGAGGGGATCTGTGGGGATGAGGCGGTGTTATCTTGCAGCAGGTCTCCAGTCTGTGCAGACTGAGACAAAAAAGAAGAGGGGAAGAGGTCCCGAGTATAGGGTGGCTGGGACTGTAGGTCCCTTTTTTCTCGAAAATAAAAGCGGTGTGTGCCAACAATGAGCGCCGTCATGGGTTAAAGTGGCCCCCGGGAGCAAGGAGGGACAGCGGCGGCTTCGGTCCTGAAACACTATGAAGGGTCTGGCATCCGAGGGTCCCCGGGCGCCACGGTGACAGCCATGGATCACTTTTTCCGGAGAAAGCGGGGCGGTCTGCTGAAGTCCCTGCTGAGTCTGTGTCTGGTCTTCGCATCTTTCCTGATGATCCAGAAGCTGAAGTTATCAGAGAAATACATGAGCAGGTGCGGCTCGGAGTGCTTTTCAAAGGAGAGGGTCGTCCAAACCAACTTCTGGAGTGCAGAGACCCCGGGTCCGGGCGACAAGCAGGACCCGCAGCAGCATCAACCGCCGGTGAGAGAGGCTCCGGGTTCCTGGGACGCACAGGTTTTCAACTGCAGCGAAGACGCGTCGGTGAAGAGCCAGGACTGGTTCCGACGTCTGGACCCGCGGTTTCACCAGTTCGTCCTGCACAGACAATGCAGGTACTTCCCCATGCTCATCAACCACCCGGAGAAGTGCGCGGACGGAGACGTGCACCTCCTCGTGGTCATCAAGTCCGTCATCGAGCAGCACGACCGGCGCGAGGCCGTGCGTAAAACCTGGGGCAAAGAGCTCACCGTGGACGGGAAGAAAATCCGAACCTTATTCCTGCTCGGAACCCCGACGGCGGACACCAAGAACCTCCAGAAGCTGATCGAGTACGAGGACGTGATCTACAAGGACATCCTGCAGTGGGACTTCATGGACACGTTTTTTAACCTGACCCTGAAGGAGGTCAACTTCCTCAAATGGTTCAAAATCTACTGCCCCGGGGTGCAGTTCATATTCAAGGGGGACGACGACGTGTTCGTGAACACGCGCAACCTGCTGGAGCTCATCCACTTCAGGGTGGAGGAGCGCGGAGAGGCCGACCTGTTCGTGGGGGACACCATCTCCAAGGCCATCCCCATCCGCAACCGGCAGAGCAAATACTACATCCCCAAAGAGCTGTACGACCAGCCGTACCCGGCCTACGTGGGGGGCGGGGGGTTCCTCATGTCCTCTCAGCTGGCCAGGAGGCTCTACGTGGCCTCGGAGGACGTGGAGCTGTACCCCATAGACGACGTGTTCCTGGGGATGTGCCTGAAGAAGCTCAGCGTGGCCCCGGAGACGCACGCGGGCTTCAGGACATTCGGCATCACGAGGCACAAGGTGAGCCGCATGAACAAGGAGCCGTGCTTCTACAAGGACCTCATCGTGGTGCACAAGCTGAGCGCGCACGAGCTGCTAAGGATGTGGAGCGTGGTGAACAACGAGGACCTGGTTTGCGCGCAAAGAGCGTCCATATAAAGGAGACGGTTTGTCCCAAAAGCTGAACTCACAAACTGAGCACTCCGGACTTTTTATTAATGAAAACAAAAAGAAACACGTGATTCAAAATTGCTGCGTTTTCTGTGTTTTTAAGCAGTACTTGAGCTGTTGCCCACTTTTTCTATAGGTCTGATAAAACTGCTGTAGGTAAACCAACCAGTTTGGATCCCATATACTCCTATTTTTTGTTTTTGTTTCTTTCATTTGCCTTTTTTTTCCAAAACCACTAAAGTTCCACATTGTAAAATCAAACATTCTAAGTTTGTGCCATTTCAAATTGTATTGTCTGAAAACCATCAATCTAGGGAATAAAACTTTTACACAGTTTTTATCATTCAGGCCCTCCCTTCTGCATCATTCTCTAATTGTAGAATTTAGACCTGACTGCAGCATGAAACAAACTGCATTCAGATCATAATTAACTACAAAGTATTCTGAAACTAAGCTAATATTTAACAAATGTTTGCTTGTATGGATTGACATGGGCCGGCCCCAAACCAAAGAAACTAATTCTGTAATGCTTCAGATTTGTGTACAGTGTAAATAAAACCTCTCAGTCAGCTTTATAAACAAACAATAACTGGTGTAAATTAATATTAATGTTTGGGCAAAACTCTATTTGGTGCAACATCACCAAAAAGAGTTTCAGGCTGAAATACTGACATTTGATCATCCACGTTCTTCATCTGAATACAACTTTATTTAACAAATACAAAATACATTTGCAAACAAAAAAAAAGCCAAGTAGTGCCAAAGTTATTGTTCAAAAAATACTGACTACAGTGCACAAAAAGCACCATTAAACATCCACCATAAAGTTAGAAACCAAATACTAACAACTAGATTTGACTGTTTGTGTCGACGTTTAATTTGATGCAGCTATTTTTTTTTATTCTATGAAGAGCAGCTAAAAGAAGTGCAAAAGTTACAATTCATAAAAACCTTTCAAGCCTGAATGCATTTCGGATTTTTACAATCAGATCAGCACATTCATTCTGTCACTTCCTGGTTAGATGTTTGAATAAAATAATAGGTAATTATGATAAAATAGTTCGGTCAGTTTTTTGTCTTTTAAATTATCTTTTCACCTGAAAGATCTTTTTTTTTTCCTCCTCAGTTTTACTCAAGATTGTCATTGGGCAGGACAATAAATACTGTAGTTAAAATTCAGCAGTTTAACAACTTTCTTTTTGGCAAAGTGCTTCTTCATCCCTGTATGCAGCTCTAGACACAGTAAAAGGGAAACATAAGGAGAAAGGGGACAATAAAAGCTTCACCCAACTGTTAATAGCTTTCGACTGAAGAGTTGTCTCCACGGTTTCTCCAAGGTTTCTGCTCGTAACTGAACCTCGATCTCATCCTGTCTCTCAATGGTGGTGTGACACAGAGAGAGCAGAGGTTTTTGAAGCAACATTTAGTTTTCTAACAAAAAAACAGCAACTGGTTTCATATTTCTCGATACTACACTAATTATCAGTGGGAAGCTTTTCTACAGTTCCATCTTGTGAACGCTTAACAGATGGGAAAACTTCTTTTATGGAGGGTTTTTTTGTTTTAAAACAAAAAAAAAAAGCAAAATTAGATGTGTGTATTACTTTAAAGAAAATTATATAAGTCACTAATTATCTTGTACAAACAAATAGCCTTGATGATGTCAGGGTGATGCAGTTGAGTGTTGTTTCAGCTTGGAGACGGGGAACCTCCAACAGAGAGCCTGCACTTTGGAAGGAAGATGTGGGTATTGACAAAACAAACAGGTTGAACTATAAAGAGGCAGCAATAAGCTTATATGAGTTTTGACACCAGGAGCTGGAAACCAGCAAATCGTTGTCAAGGCTTTACTTTTAAATCCGGTATACATAAGATCATCTAAATATATATGTAAGTTCAACTTAACAGAAATACAAAACAAAACCCAGACGAAAAAAGAACTATAAATCCTCTCTTTACAGAGGCTTCAAATGGCAGTGAGCATTATGATCCTGAAGAGACTTTGTAAGGAAATCTCATTAAACTGAGCACACTGTGCTCGAGTTTACAGGTCCAACAGGTGTGTGACACTAGACTGAGTCACTAAACAAGTGAAGTGTCTGTCACCGTGCAACAAGTGAGTCTACAGAGTCTCAGAAACAATTTTACAATCAGTTTGCCTTTGAGCATAAAACCAGAGCACGTCCCTGTTTTAAATGTTAAAATGTGGGGTTTGTGTGAGGATGTTAACTCCCTCCCTTTGGGTGTTGGAGGTTGTCGAAACAGCTTCAGCGCTTCCCTGGTGTATACTTCCTTGCCAAGGGCGTCAGAGCCGGGATCCGACTGCCTCTATCTGTGGGCCTGGCTCTGGCTCTGGCTCCGACTGACCACGTCTGCTTCAGCTTTGATTCGGCCACAGCCCTGCCTGGACACAAACACACATGAACAAAAGTCCATGACAATGATGTCGCTGCTCACCGTCATGTGGGAATAAACAGGAATGTTGTAAGATGCCAGCAGCTTGTGATGATACGGCTACAATTCAGGGAAGTTTCCACACATTGATTACATCTTTTAATGTTTATGTTGCGATCACATGAGTTAATTTACTCAACAAGACATAGGAGGAAATAAAAAACGAGTGGAGATTCCCAATCTTTGTAGTACCAGCAGTGAAGAACTGGTTTTGTAAATTTTTCAATATTTTTTCAATTTGGACTATTGGCATTTGGGTTCAGATTGGTCTATGTTCATTTTGAATGGTTTAAATTTTATTAACGATTTAGAAACTTTCAGTGTGGGGAAAATACTGTAACAATAAATAACCTGTGACTTAAATTTAAGCTTCTTTATTTAAGCCAAGTAGAGCAACGTTAGTCACTGAAGTGAAACATATCAGATTTGGCTAATTTCTGGTTTTAATCTCTAATAAAATAAAAAAAAAACTGAAAAACCTGAGATCTCTCTCACTCCACAAAACCATTGTGTCCTTTTTATTTTAGATGTCAAATTAAAATTATGATGCTGTGACTCCCTAAAGGTGAGGGTCCCACTTCTGAAAAACAAGTGGAAGTCTCAGAAATCTAACATCTGAGACTCTATCTATCGAGAGAATCTATCTAATTGTAGCAAAACAATGAAAAGGATACTGATAATTTGATAAAAACACTGAGAACCACAGTAGCTGAAACCATTTATTTGAAAAGAAAAAAACTGAATGGGTTGGAAAATATGACCCAAACAGAATATAAAGAATAAAATATAAAGTGGTGGAGTGGTTAGGGGAGTCCAAGAACCGGAAGGTCACTGGTTCAATTCCCTGTTACAACTGCCTCAGTTGTTGTGTCCTTGGGCAAGACACTTCACCCAACTTGCCTACTGATGGTGGTCAGAGGGTCCGGTGGCGCCGTTGCATGGCAGCCCCGCCTCTGTCAGTGCTCCCCAGGGCAGCTGTGGCAGGAGCTTATCACCATCAGTGTGTGAATGGGTGAACGCATGAAGTGTAAAGCCCCCTGGGGTCCATGTGGACTTGATAAGGTGCTATATAAGTTCAAGCCTTTTACCATTTTAAAAATATTAACACAGCACTGGTAGAAACTAAATTTAGATTTTCTGTACTCCTAGAGACTCTAAGTACAAAGAAAATGGCTAAAAACATGGATTTTTGCCCCAATATGTCTCTGTTAAGTATGGAACATTTAATGTTCTGTTCCAGACTAGTGTGAAAAGTTACAACAAACATGCCTGAACAAACATAGGCTTCTGTGGCTTTACAACGGTACAAAATGGAAAGTTCTTGGGAAATCATACGAGCTGGTTCTCTAGAACCCACTTGATTGGGCTCAAAATTAAATCTGTGACTGTTCTGTTGGCTTTGCTGCAGAGGAAGACTGTAGTTGTAAAGTTACAACTTGACATTTTTACCAACAACCGGGGGCTCATCCTATGGCTCCCATGGTTTTAGAGGGAAGCTGGAAGCAGGAGGTAAATGAATGCTTTACCTTGTGCTGGCTGGGTTTTCTGGGTTAGCGCAGTCCTCCGTGAGTTTTGTTTACAGCCGTCTCTGTCCATGAGGTGAGCTTTCCAGGCCTGGAGGAGAGACAAGTGGCTCAGTGAGTTCCTTGCTTCACCAGGAACTTTTTTTCTGATGACCACAGGTGACTGTAGGCCCAGTCAGGGCCTGAGCAGTTGCTCTTGCTGCCTAACACTGCAGTCTTTCATGAGTTTACACTCAGAGTACCACTAAACACTTGTTTTCATCTTTGTAGACTGTTAAGTAAAGTACAAACCAATTTCAATAACTGCACAATTTCCACAAAGCTTATATGTTTGATATCCAAAATATCTCTCTTGGAAAAACTGTCAGTTGTGAGACTCAATTTCTTCCCTAAAGACAGAAACTAACGTAAAAATAAAAAGATTGGTGTTTGTTACAGAGAAACTCTTCATTTAAAACTTTCCAAGGACACGAAGCTTTACAGTAATAACAAAAGTGCAGCTCCAACAACGCTGATATTTGAGCAATCGTTCCACCACATGGTGATACTGTTTCGTATTAAAGATCTTTGGTGTGCTTTTTTAGGTTTATGAGCTTTTTATTGACACAACCTTCCAATTGTTACACAATTGGGTCAATTAGTAAACTTTCAGCAGAAAAAAAAAGCAGCTTCAGATTAAATATTGTCTGAAGTAAAACAGCCAATCTATAACAGTTTATACATTTTTATTACTTCATTAAAACAGTTTAGAAATTAAGGATCAGGAAACAATGGTTTAGTTGTGTTTTGTTTTAAGTAGAACAATGTCAAGAATGTGATCTTTTCTACACCTGAAAAAAAAGGAATTACAGACCATAAAGAACAAAGCTGTGACTTCTTTGAAGTTAACAACAACAGTAGTGTTTTACCTTAACATCTGCTCCTAAAGCCTAAACTTAGCACAATCAGTGTTTAAATAAAAGACATGAAAATGTTTAAAGACAAATAAAAAGGTCAAATAAATAATTAAAGGCTTATCTTTTCTTAAGTAAAGGCTTATCGCCCATTTCTTTTTGTTGCAGAGTTTTAAACTAAGATTATCCGATGAGATATGAAGCAGTTGTAGAGGTTTTGGTGAGATGTAAACGGCATTCTGAGCGATCTCATTCGATGTTATGAGATCTTGTGTGATCAGTTAGCGCTCAGAGAACGTGTTGAGGATGACTCAGCTGCTACTACAATTGAATTAGCTCAATATCTGTCAAACTCAGTGAGATGTAACCAGTTTTGTGTTGGATAAGGTCAATTAGCCATGGCAGCCATCTTGAACAGACGTGAGTAAAAGCAAGTCTGCATATACTAAAAAAAGCAAGTGATAAAGAAAACTTCCTCTTCAGTTTTTCCTCGTTGTTGTTTCGAACCTTTTTGGTATTTAAATAACAGTAACAAATTCTCACCTCCTCTCCAGGGGGAAAGTTGCTGTGACACAAAGGGCAGTGGTTTAATGTGGAGCCATTTCTCACATCCAGGGCTGAAACATAAATATGATATCTTTAAAACCAAGTGCAATCACAAAAATAAAAATTACCTCATTGGAGAAAATAAAAACCAGTGTTTAATGTACCTATGAGCATTGGGAATACAATCTATAACTCACAATATGTTTTTCTATTTATTCTTCCACAAAGAAGACTTTAGGCTTTTGGCAACACAAAACCTCATCGTTATCATTTTTATTTGCAAAACATGGTTGTTTAGTTTTAAGAAGGGGTTGTAGTTTACTACATTTTTTTAACCCATGCCAAGTCCTTGTGATCTGGTAAAAGTTCAATGAAGTGTTCAGAACATTTTCAGTATAAGACTTTTTGAAGAAATTTAAATTCTTTAACTGTCAAGAAAAAATGTAATCCAAAGATATCAAAAGCAAACGATGAATTATGTTTTCTGGGTGATAAAACAATGCCAGGGAGTGAAGAGTTAAGGTAAAACTTATAGAAGAGTTGAAGCATGTTTTTGCACCTGAGGGCAGTAAAAATTGTTAGATAAGTGTCATTTTGAAACATTGCTGCCTAATCTAAACCAGGATATAGAATTTTGGAGTTATCTATAGTGGAGAAAGAGTTTGATGTGGGAAAGGGATTTTCCAAATCGTGCTGGCAAACAATAAAAACAGATAAGAAGATTAATACAGTCGATAAGAAATATGCACCATCTGAATTTATGGGTGAGTTCCCTCGACAGTAATGTTGGTTTGATTGTTGTTGGAGCTGATAGTCGCTCTGAAGTGTTTTACTGCAAGGTGTGAATGCTCATCCTCAAAGGTATCCACTTATGGATCAGAAGCAGTCAGGATTCTTCCTACAGGTCTGAATGGAGCCTTCCTGAGCATATAAATGTAAACTGCAACATCTGTCAGCATTTCTTATTTTGCCCATTAAAACTTACTTTATTTTGTCAGCTGCAGCTATTATCTTATCAGATTTAAGCAACATTATGAGTCTGGAGTGTGTTGGTGGCCTAGTGATTAAATCAGATTTAATCTGCAATAGTTTTGGTTTTGGCTCTTTGTTGCAGCCTCTCTTCAAAGCATTTCATCCTTATGCTTTCACTACACGCTAAAGGCAAAATCAACAGCTCTATTCAAACATAAATAACAAACTGTAGCATGTAATTTGCCTAAAACGTCCTTAACAGGATGAAAGAGGTAAAGAAAACTTACGATTACAGGTTGGACCCTGAACGTGACAGGTCAGATCTTCTGTGTTCACGGCCTCCGAGCAGCGGGAACACTGGCTGAACTTGGACCTGTTTTCACACTCACCCAGCAGGTGTTCTGTAAAACTGGCTATTTCAACTACCTGTGAACACAGCACACGTCTTTGTCGAGGTGATCAGACACATAAAAAAAAGACAACCTCTCTCCAACAACTCTCTACCTGTCGACATTCGTCGCAGCGCCGCAGCATCGGACACTGTTTCCAGTAGTGGATGTCTAATCCATCTTCTGTGAATGACTCATCTTCTTTACCGCAGAATATACACAAACTGAAAGAAGAATGCAAAGATCATAGCAAACGAATAATGTTGCAATATTAAAACAAACAAATAAACCAATCAGCTGAAAGAAGAACTAACTCTAGGAATGTAAAACTGTCCAAGACTCACAAAAATTAAATAAAAAAATAACACTTGTGTTTGTATTTTTCCATTATATCATTGACTTTGAACACTGAATTTTTCTTTACTTACTTGTCTAGATATTTGATAGAGTGTTGTACATCATCTACACTATCAGCTGTTTTCCTCTGTGGTCCTTTGGGGACACCTGCAAATGGAAATGACAGAACATGCTGCTTGTCAGAACAGGAACGACTGGTTTCCCTTCTGATGTTTCATCAGTGACTCTTGATAGAAAACAATACAGGCAGAATGTAACTAAAAACCAAGTTTGTTACAAAAAAAAGTTCATTATAATGGTCTTGTGGTTAACTGAAAAAGTAAAAGTAATACATCTGAAGAAAACTTTGTAACTGATTAATTGAATGTTAGATGCAGTTTTGTATTTTATACTTTCTGATCATTGTAAGTAAGGTTAAAGCAGACAAGGAGTTGGTGTGTGTGTTATCAATGTGTTCTTTCTGTCTGTAAACAAAAGTTAGTTACGTTCTACGTCTGACATAAAAGTTGCCACCTTCAGGGGTGTAACCAGGAAGAGACTGAAGAGGTTAAAATGGTGAAGTTTAGAAGTGTTTTTAGAAGTTGTTAGAGTTCTGTCAGATTCTGCTGGGCTGTTTGTTTGATTTTTCGCTCAAAGTCTTATGCTGAGGCCTGTGCTGTGCACTGCTGAAACTGACTGGAGTCAGAAGTCAAGAATAAAGTTTTGAGAAGAAATCCAGTGGATTCCTGCATTTATTCAGACATACCATTTCTGAATGTTTTATTTCTACACATCAATAAACTAAAGTACCAACGAATGTCTTTAGCATAATATTATTTATATTACAATCAAAAGCAAAAAAAAGCTATTTGTATTGTTTTTATCTTTATTTTACTTTACATGTTTAAAAAAATTATTTGTATACATAAAATGAATACACTCATATGCATACAATTTACTCAAAAGTGAACTTTATGTTGGGGAAAAATGAGCAGTGGTGGTGCAGTGGTAGGGCAGTCGACATGGGATTTGAAAGTTGCAGGTTTGTTTTCCCGCCATGCCCACGTGTCCTTTATCAGAACACCTATTCCCTAACTTCTCCCCAAGCTGATTAAAACAGCTGCCTGCCGGTGTATCTCACATGTGTGATGGTTCAAATACAAGAGACTAAATTTCCTCACCGGACGGGGACACACAATGATGACAGCTAAAGCACTTTCACTTTCAAATTACAGACCTGCGTATCAGACCTTGTGGTATACAGATAAAAATGTGTGGGACAGAACATTGAATCATATTATTTGTGATAAAAAATTAACATGTGTACATACGTGCTCTGGCACCTTTTAGAGACTCTTTATCAACTTTGCGTTGTTCCTTTTTGGGAGTTTGTCCTTTTGTGCTTTCATTCTCTTTTTCCTGAAAAACAGAAAATAAAACACATCCAAATCAAATTGTATCAGTTTAATGGTGACAAAGAGTGACTGAAAATATAAAAAATTACAGAAATGTAAATAAATGTTTTGTTTTTTTAAAGCTGTATAACATTGTGACCACCTACACTGTGAATATTTTACCAAGTCTGTGTTAGGTCATAAATACAAGTTAGCAATTGTGAAGGGAAATGATGTAATTGCAGACTGATGACAGCTCCACCTACTGTGATGTCTTTCAGGGCAGCCAGCTGCTCCTGGAGGGTGTGGATTTCCCCCTTCTCCTTCTGTCCACTCTTAGCACCTTTGTTTAAAGTCTAAATAAAAAGTAGAATGCCATTAACCTATTTGTTGGAGTAATTCAGACCCTATTATATCCTTTGTGTCCTGCTCTGTTTGCTGACCATAATATCCCTTTTTAAAAAAAAAACAATCCTCTTGTAAAAGTTATGCAATTTCACAGTGATGAGCACAGCTCAAATGTATGAAATAAGACTCTGAACAGGTGGTCACCATTGTTACTGTGTGGTATGGTGTCTAACAAGAGTCTATTGCAGCTACATAAACAAATATCAAAAGAAAAAAATTAGCACATCTGTGTAAAAAACAGAGCTTTTGTTTGTGCAAACTAACAACCCGTATAAATTAGTGACAACATCATGGTTTTTAGAGAAAACTATATTCACACTATACAACATAATGTCTGTGTGGATCTGATGCTATTTGTTTAAACAAATTACCAAAAGGAAGGATGTAGTCGGTTTCGATAAAAGACAATTGCTTTCCATGTAATATAAACCCTCACTGTGTTTTCTCACTAAAGCCTGCGTAATAAATGAAAAGCTTCATCTACAAACCTGTTCTGCAAGTTCTATCACACGTTATCGCTCCCATCCATAGTCTTGCAGCTTCAGTGTCCATTTACCAACTGCTTTTGCATGACTATATTTTGTTTACATAATAAATACTTCATTTACCTGACAGCTAGATGCAATTTTCCCACAACAGATATTAGAAAAAAGAAGATGTATTATATAATGCATTTCTGATAATCCCCATAAAAACAACCAGCACTCGCCTGAGCTTCCGCAGGCTTGCCATCAATCTTAGCAAAGCCATCGAAAAGGGTTTTGTAGAGAAAGTTCTTTCGTGCGGCAGCGTCGTTTGGTGGCAGGTAGCTGAGAACAGCGGTCCTGTGCTGCTGATACAAGGAGAAGATGATGCGCACCGCCAGCTCCCGAACCTCTTTGGCAATGTGCTCCAATGCACCTGTACAAAACTGATACAAGACAAAAGACTTTCTGTGAACAGGACTGGCGAACTGTGATTCCAAGTTCTATTTATCTAACTTAATTTATATAACTGTTTGCATTATAGTCATGCTTGTGTTTATGAATAGGGCTGCCTCTAAAAGGTGATTAGTTGTAGATGTGTATTCAATGTAGGTGCTGAGGTGAGTCACCTCACAAAGGTAATGCAGAGGTAAACTCTGTTATAAGACCACTAACCTTTGCTTAACGAGGCTCAGGAACACCCTAGCATTATTCTGATGTGTCCACCTCCTTTTAATTACAGGAAATTCAATCGCCCCCTTCCCCCCACTCTGACCCCCACCTCAGAGCAGATCACCCAGGTAACATCACAAAAAGAGGAGAAATGTTTGGACTATTGCTGAGATACCGCTGTAGAGCAGCAAAGAGGGCTTGACATATGACGTCAAAGTGCTGATTAGAAAAGTACAAATGCTAAAAAAATATATATATATTGGAGATTCAGGTTATAAAACCAAATCCGACAGGAGTGCGTTTTTGTATGTGTATCTGTTGTCATATCAAAAATACAAAAAAGTATTTTGAGGTAAAAGTTGGCGTGTTAGTAGCTGAGAGTCATCCACAACTTATAACCTGAGTGTTAATCTGTTTGCAAGAAACCTGTTTAAAACTTTGGCATTAACTACTGAGGTCATTTTGTTTTTAGAGGTCTTTCCTGATTTTAATGAAACTCTTATAAATCTATGATTGGAAGTACATCTACAATTCATTAAGTTTTGGAGTCAACCTAATTCAAGATGGCTGCCACAGCTAACTGACCTTAGCCACCAAACTATATGCTCAAAAAACAGATGTGTTGGATTTACTAATTGAACTGAGTACATGTAAAGCAATTTTTACATTTATTTTAAAAGTGAATGTGAAGTAAATGAGTTACATTTACATTTAGATATTTCAATACTATACTCAAATTTAAAAGGTATTTTTAAGGTAGTTATCAACAACACTTACTCTGAGTGCTAATACACCTTGATGATCTTAGTTTAAAGTCTGGCATGAGATGTGACGGCCTTCAAGGAGTGTTAGGTTTTTATTTATATAGTGTTCTAATTAAATATCAAACACAAAATGATTTATAAAACTTTAGCTTTAACAAACTTTGTACATGTTTCTTCTCCAACTCTTTAAAGTGGCAGTTGTGGTATATACACACCACTGCTTCGTTGGCGCATCTCAATCTACACTGAAAATGTTGAAACAAACATATAAGACAGCTCCAACAAAGGGGTCTGGCTCTGAGCAGGCCTGCCTCAACACGTAAATGTAAGCCTCATAGTACCACTTGTTTGCCTGTGGCTTCAGGACGAGTAGAAACTAAGATGTCAAACCTAACAATTTGCTCTCACTGACAAAACTCAAGCAGAGTCAAGAAAAAGGCCAAACAGGGGGAGGGGAAGAGAACTGTGTCAACTAGAGAAGAGACAAGACAGTCTTTAGCTCTGACCCATTAGGTCTAGAGTTGGATAGATTGCATGTACGTATTAGGTCACTGCTGGAAACCAAATAAGTAAAAAGGGAAGTCGGTGCCAGTAGTGACAACATGGACTTAACTGAGTGAAACTTACTGGAAGTCTGTTAAAGTAAACAACATCATCACAAACAGTCAGTAAAAAACTGGTTTCCATTTAGTTTGTAATTTGTAAAAACCTCAATTGTATTAAAGTCATTGTTTAACGTGGGAGATGTATTGTTGGTGGCTGTGACAGAAATGTGACGTGATCTCCTTCACATCTTCAGATCACAATTCTGTTTCTAAAAACCCACGATGGAAAAAAAATACAAAGTTGAGATTTCTAAACAGTTATTTAAAATCCAAACAGGTCCATCTTTTCTTTACTACTGGTCTACTGTTGGCAGGAAGGACACAATTACCATGAAAATGTCAGATGTTTTCTACCAAAGAGCCACCATATCAAAATAAAGCTCTCAAGACAAGGATGGAGACAACCATGACACAATCCAAGTTGGTTTGAGGGCTGTGTTCCTCTCACAAGAGGAAGTTGAGAACCTTGACCAAGTTGCAAGACATTCTGGAAACATTTGGGACTCGTGAACGCCACTCACCAGCTGGTTGTAGCTCAGTGAGATACCACCTTCAACCCTTGTAGATACTAGATTTGATTTCTGAGACAAACCAAAGTTTGTGGAAATTGTTTGTTTCATTGAGGACAAAACACCTAAAGGAAGTATGAAAGGATGTATTTAGTATATTACAGCTCATTTACCATGATGACATTCTCCAGGGTGAAGCCAGAGTTCTCTGTGCCCAGGTCTTGTAGTAGTTTCTCAATCAGCTCGGCCCGACTCTGAGCCAGGCGAGAGGGGAAGTTGGATTTGAAAGGCTTCACCAGTTCACCTGGGATTATCTGCGAGGCCCGGACATCCTTCAAAATGGCTGTTTCCTAAACAAAATGTCACAAGACAGTCGAGGAACAACTATGAGATTTACAGAGGTGGAAGTATTTGATGCGTTTATAGGCTTATGCCTTCTAATTATGTCAAATGTGTACTGTAAGCCCCCTCAATAAATACCTGAGTGATGTCGCAAAGCAATTTATCTTTCAACATAAACATCTGGAAGGAAGACAAGTCATGGCAGATAATATAAGTCTAGTACATAGAAGCAGGCACTTAAACAGCCTCTCATTCTTACAAGGTATGGTGAACATTATTTGGAGTTCTGGGACACAAAAATGTGTATTATTTGCTCTTGACAATCAAGTTTTCAGCCATTGCTCCAGCAGACCATAGAGAACAACTCAAAATCCAGATGGGTTTGGTAAACATATGAGCTACTGAATTAAAGGACCTACTCCCTCTTTCCTACACTCACACCCATGTATGACTTCACTGCAACTGATTCCACAAAGCAAAGGCACATGCAGTACACACGTCATGCATCAGCCCTCATAAACTGTCCGGTTTCACCCAGCAGCACATGTGAAAGCACCAGTACAACCCCTCCTCCAAAAGAAAGACATCAACTACTTTCTAGTGATCCCGGGTTATAGCAGCTTGGCTCCTGTTATGCTTTAAGGAGTCTGTGGGCAGTCGGGACTGAAAACAACACAGGGCTTGTTTAGAGGTTGATGCAGAACATGACGACACCTCCCTGCTTGTCTTGTACTCTAGGCAACAGAGAAGAATTCAGACACTGAGGCCAGAATGGCATTAATCTGATGTTTGATGAGCTGTTTTTAATAATCAAAAACTTGTTTTTACACACATACAATTCAATCAATTAGAAATCTAAAACACTTCTAGCAACATTTTCTTCAAGTACTGAAATTTGTAAACCCTGGAAATAAAATAGTGTTTCCCTTTTCACTTAGTTTTAGCATTTATCTTTCACAGTTGTTTGTCTGTTTTGTGCAATAAAAACCTGAACATTCTAGAAATCATTTTCCAATATCAGGTCTAACTTGACTTTCTTCGTGGCTTTTTGTAGTCACATGAAAACTGGAGAAAATTACAATGACAGCAGAAAAGATCCTGATGAAGACCAAATATGGCTGCAACATATTGGTTGTTATGTTTTTATATCTATGTAAAATAAAGGCAGAAAAACAGAGAACCTTTCATCATTTTGTAGGCCACAAGTTTTCTGTAGTTTTCTACATAATGTGGAACTGCAATGCTTTAGTATGAATTCCTCCTTATTGTAATTCCACAAGCCCCTCTTTCACCCCTTTCTGAGGTGTGTCTCATATCAATTCCCTTTGATGCTGTCTCTTTAAATTCTGCTCTCCTAGAGACTCCAAGCACACAGCAAAATGAATTTAACAACTAAAAAATTGGATTTTGCTTTATATGTCCCCTTTAAGCAAAGCAAATGTCCTTTAGTCACTCTTGTTCCAACAGAAAGTAATGTGATTTTATATATCTTTTCTGTCTTTGTCTGGAGTCCAGTTGGTTAAGGTAAATATTTGGGAAAAAGCCTTTACTAATTTTTTCTCTGGAGCAAAGTATGCTTGAGCTTCCCAAACAGAGGTTTTAAAGTGTATTTAACTGTTATAAAAATATAAAAATCCAGATTTGTTTTTAATCTGTGAAAATAACCTTCATCATACACATTAAAAGTGTGAAGCACATAGTTTACATTGATTTATCTATTATTTCCACAATGCACCAAGATGCTTAGATCTAAAATAGTTGGTGCACAACAAGCATGCCACCATCACCATACCTGAATAAAGGTGATTGCTGCAGCCCTCAGGCGGTTAGTGGAGTCTCCGGCTCTGGCCAGCAAGTTGGGAAACGTCTGCTCCAAGCAGTGAGTTACCTCAGCCTGGCCCAGACCCAGACTTGGGATCAGCTGACTCAGCATCAGCCCAAGCAGCTTCAGTGATGCATGGAAAACCTAAGGTCATTGTGATACACGTTAACAGATAAACTAGAGTTAGCAATGTTTTACTTGAGCAGGAAATTTTGAAGAGCAGTTTATTATGTAGTATATTTATGATGCATTTAAATGTAAAAGTTAATACCAAAAATCACTTCATCTTAAGGTTTGATGGCCATCTTTAAAAGAAAATTCTGTAAATTACTGTGGGGGAGAAAATAACATTTGTGAAATTGTAGCAACAGCCTTTTCAGTAACATACAAGTTTTAAGTTACTTCCAGAGGGAAAAATTACAAGGCCAACCTTGTCAAAATTGTTTGTTTAAAAACGCCGGCTGTGGGCGGGGTGAAAGAGTTTGCATCTGGTACAGGGGAGACTTTGTAGTGAGGGTGCTTGTGGTAGTGTGTGTTTATATTTTGACCACATAAATGTCAGTCCTGTTAAAAAAAAATCTTAGTTAACATGACATATGCTGTAATAGATGATAACAGCAACAAAGTGAACAAATGCACTGTGTCTTTACAGGGCTACCTTTCACCCCAAGACAATTATCTTTAGAGGAAATGACTCACACATGTAACTTTATCCAGCAGAGCCTTCTTGACCAGGAAGACTGCAGCTCTTATCATGTTTCTCAGCTCCTCCTTGGGGGCTGATGGAGATACTTCCAGCAGTCTGTTGTGCACAGTCAGCAGAGCATCTTCTCTGTGGGACCAGGTTTTAGAATACGCTCCAGCTACCTGGAAAAGAACAGTGACAAAAGATTAGCCAAAGAGTTGTAAAGTCATCAGGAATAATTTAGCTGAGTAT
>JARVJO010000024.1:20108061-20128765 GCA_031762555.1 Cynodonichthys magdalenae | reverse complement strand
ATCACAGTCATTATGGAGAGAAACTAGTACATGCTGAAGATGGTATAGAGATTAAACAGTATTCAATAAACCCATGTTGTGGTATATACCAGGGAACACCCTGTAGAGTCTGTAAAAGACAAAAAAAAAAGTGAAACTAAAACAACACGTTCACGTTTTGACCAGATAATTTCTTACTAAGCTCTCTCCATACACCTCTACTGGAAGGCCAGCTTCTCTCTGGGCTTTCTCTGTCAAAGGTTCTGGCTCTCCGCTCATTTCTGCTCCTTGTGGTGTCTTTTGAACGTCAGATTTAGGGGAATGTTCTGCTGCTGGACTCTGGATGCTCTCGGCTGGCAGATCTTTTCTCTGAAGTGCTGGCAGCGGCCTCTCATCGTAGGGCAAACTGGTAAGCTTTCAGAAAAAAAAAAAAAGAAAAGAACAACAAAACATAAATCTAATTTAACTACAAATAAAATAGAATACAATTGAAATACAATGTGAATGCAGAATTTTGAATGTTGAAGAAGCTGAAAGAGAGTTCAAAGTTCAATTCTGTACCACAATCAAGTGGTATGTTACCTTCACTTGTTATGATAATGCTGAAAATATAAAAAATAATTACGACTTTGCATCATAATTGTATCTAAATGCCTTGAAATTGGGAGGAGCTTTGTGCAAATAGGCGGAGCTTTGTACAACAAGCGTTTAGGCAGCTCCACATGGCTACCACATGAGATACAAGGATGTCTGAATGAGTCAAAGGAACACTCTGGGTATGTTTTTGGTTAGGGAATGACATTATAACATGACATAAAGCTCAAAAAAGTTGATTTTTCATATTACCTCCCGCAAACTAATAATAGTTAAAAGCCCATACACCAAAATCAGCATTCTATAATCGAAGAGTTGTTTCATTTAGAAGCAAGAAAACAACATCTGTTTACACTCCTCTGTTCAAACCAAAGTTTCAGCCAGTCAGCTCTGTCTCTTGTTCCTCTGAGCCAACTGGCACCCTGCTGCTTAGCACAAGGCTCAAACCACGGCCATGAGGCCAGGTTGGCAGCCGCCAGAGTCAGCCAACTGTTGCACGCTTTTAATTAAATAGTGAAACCTAAACCTACAGTAATGCAGGTTTTAGTAGGTGGTGACTAAAGGAAAAGGGAAAAAAAGAAAAAGCTTATGCTGGTCCTAATCTCCCTGTGTGCTCTGGGTCAAGTACTATACAGGGTAAGTCAGGAGACATGTTCCAAAGGTGCTTCAGAGATTGATTACAACAACGCAGTTAAGAATGCAAGTAGAAAATTAAAAAAAAAATACATACCATGAAAAGAATGGTAATTAAATAAACATTGTTTTAAAATGTTTTATGCCTACTGGTGTGGAACTTGTTAAATGAAGAAAACGAATGTGAAGAA
This sequence comes from Cynodonichthys magdalenae, assembly GCA_031762555.1. Lineage (NCBI taxonomy): Eukaryota > Metazoa > Chordata > Actinopteri > Cyprinodontiformes > Rivulidae > Cynodonichthys > Cynodonichthys magdalenae. The sequence continues at coordinate 20,127,368 of JARVJO010000024.1, read as the reverse complement.
AAGAGATGCTTACATCTATCTTGGGTACAGCAGCAGGGTTGAAAGGTATGTCAGGTAGGCTGCTGGGCTTAAAAACAACAGTCTGTTTGGTTGACTGTTGATGCTGATGAGAGCTTATTTTTTTCCCTTTCCTGCATGTGTCTGTAGATAACAGAGACTTGGCAGGAACAGGATGACGTCCTGGAGAAGGCAGAAGCGGAGGAGGACACTGGGCTGGGGACAAACCTGCTGCACTGATCTAGTGACACAGTGGAAAGACAGTGAACACATTCATTTATTTTTCATTCATGATTTTTTTGTGTGATTTATTAATTTATCAATGTGTATTACAGAAAACATAAGCTGAAAATGAGTTTATGTTCCATCACACAACCTTCTGACTCAGTGTGCAGCTGGAGCACCATCAGGAGTTTAGAACTGACCATTTTCACATCCAGAAGGTTGTGGACTTCAAGCTGCTGGTAAACAGTCCTCCTGTACTCGTCCATCAGCTCCTTCTTCCTCTTAGCCAAGTCATAGTCCTCCTTCTCAATGGCACATCGCTTCTCCACATCATAACAAGCCAAACGCTCTCCAACCTGGGAAAACCCAGGACACACAGAGATAAACGCTGTGTGATAACAGACTGCAGCTGATAGAAAGAGCAGTTTGAGTCTTGTGGTGTTGAACGGTCCTTGATTTTTTTTTCTATTTATTTTTTTAAGACATTTATCCATTTATTTTTCCTTTTTCCTGTTGACAGCAAAACGAATGATAGCTAATATAACATATATGTGTATATATTTAATATACATAGCACAAAAAGTAAAGAAGTTTGTATTTGGTAGAATATTTCTTTGTTGTAACAATGTTTATTGGCAAAAGATCTTATAGCAGGAACCTGACTGGCAGCATCTGGGGTACTAGATGCTCAAAAATTGGCAGTGGCAGAGAAGATTTGGCAATTTTTTCTTGTGCGCAACCCACATACTCAGCTGCTCATCCCACAAATGCCTAGTAATTTCATCTTTTAAATGGTGCCACATTTGTAAGGAACATACAAATGTGGCACTATTTAAAAGGTGAAATTACCAGGCTTTCCAACAGTATACAATTTACTGCCAAGAAGCATTGTTACAACAAACAAATTATCTAATAAACACAAATTTTGTTACTTTTTGTGCTAACTTTATAATTAAAACTGTAAAATCAAGAGATTTTGGCTAAACCTTCAGTTGGTGTCTTGTCTGATCAAAAGCATGTTCTTGTTTTTTCACAGTCACCAAATATTAGGAACCATTTTGGTGAGTAAAATGTTATAACAATTACAGCCCTAAATGGCAATTATTAGCACCGACGCCTCACAGTAAGACGGTGTGAGGCACATAGAAGACAGATTTTACTGTGTAAGAATATCTGGAGCTGTACTGAAGATTGACTTGACTCAGGGAGTTCTGCCCTGGTTCTATAAACGCAACTGTGCCACATACTGAGTCACTGAGATTTACAAAATGGAAACTTTACAGCATCTACCAGTAAGTGGAAGATGTAATTTCTCTGTAAGGAAATCCCATTGAGCTGAATTAACAAGTTGACAGCCAACACAGTCTCCATTAGAAAACCTCACGAGTCTTTTCCTTTAGACAAAACTTCTTGTTCATTAATCGATGCGTTTGAGCTGAAGTGCGCTAAGAAACACTTGTGTAGCATGACCATTAAATGTATTTGAAGAGGGTAAAACAAGTACGGTAAATGAGGTATGCAAACTTACATGTTATGCAAATGATGTTTGGTCTGTTGTGTTTAACAGAGCAGGTGTTTTGTTTTTGAAATAGCTAAGCTAAGCAGTTCTTTTGAATTTTTTGTTGTTTGCTAACTCACAACATAACTTGATCCTAGCTTACGACATCTTAAAGGTGTGACAACATAATTTTCTGCACGACTGCTTTTACCAGCTGCTTTGTTGCTAACATGTCTAACATGTCACTGACGACGTGACGGCATGGGTGTTGACTGGTTACAGACGAGCTCCGGACCGAGAGCTGGCGAGATGCTACCCAAGCACCCCGACTGCAGCTGTTGAGCTTGTTAAGAATTCATGGTCTGCATGGTAACGCTGTACACAAAGTGGGTCTGTAACAGGAATCTGAACAATGTTTAACAGCTTCCATTACAAATAGTAGCAGAACTAAACAAGGTCTGTGTAAAAGCCAACAAAAATTTAGATTAATAGAGAAAATTTGTTACTGTTGCGCTGAAAACAACTGGCTGATGACATTAAGATGAATTTTTGTCTTTTTACCACAACATATTTTTCTCCTTTTGATCTAAATTATACTGTTTTCATCATAAATAACGGCAACATGATCTGTAGAACCTTCAAAATAGTGATGTTGAAACAATAAAAATGGAAAATACTTATTTGTTTAGAAAAAGCATTAAAAAAGAACAGCAAACCTGGTTAAAACCAGAATTAAACAGTGTAAAATGTCACAAGTTCCTGGAATATTTTAGAAATTAAAACCTATTTGCTGCAGCTGAGGGTGTTTTACATATTTTCTACCCAAGCATCTAAATATCTGTGTGCTGACTTACTATTTGTTTTAAACAAGAGCAAAAACAAATTTTACCAAACATTACAAAAATGCACCAGTCGTGGATCAAATTACTTCTCTGAACTCTGTTTTCTGTAAAATACAATGCAGCCTGTCGGTTACCTTCTGCAGATCTGCAATGGCCTGTTTCAGATTCTTAGCCTCCTCAAAGCTCTCCTGTCGAACCACGTCTTGCTTCTTTTGGTCCAGGAGACGAATGATGTGAGCAACCTCGGGGTCCTGGTACATATCGAAGGCCAAGTCATCAAAGGGGGAGACGGGTTCACATTTTCTGATCCAGAAAAAGACACAGAGACAAACATTTGAAATAAATACTTGGATCAATCTATTGTCTTTATCCACATTTTCCTGACCGGGTCGCGGGGGGTCACTGGTGCCTACATATGTCCAGCAGTCACTATGTGAGAGGCGGGGGTAAACCTTGGACAGGTCACAAGTCCATCACATAACCAAGTACTTAGATAAGCCAAATAATTCAATTGTTTGCTATTGAATTACTTGATCAAGTTTAAAGAAACGATGAGGATCATCAGTAATTATCAATATCAGTGCTTCACAAAGCTTAAAATTGCATATTTAAACTATTCTATTTAGTCTTTTATTTATTCAGTTTACCATCAAAAACAAATAACATACCAATGAAAAGTATTCAAACAGAAGACCCATATATGGCAAGTTTTTCCTGTTAAAAACTAACTGATCAGTTGTTTAACTTTAATTTTGACTAGACTTGCTCCCAATTTAAAAACAGTGTTTTTATTATCAGTTAAATGTGCAAGCTGTTGTGCAATTCCTCACCAAAGTGGGAAAAAAGCACATAATGACTCGCCCCCACCCTTCTTTCCCTTGAATCCTTCGCAGGGGAGGAGACCCTGAGGTGGAACGTCAGTGGGGGTTGATACAATGAAAAATACGTATATTTCAAAATGTGTTGTTTTCGTACTTTGCACAGACCACCACCTGCATTGCCTTCAAATGGTTCTTCCAAACTCAAAAGCTTTGTTGCTCAGTGTTATCGTCACAAAACCAAAAAACACAGGGTTCAATGGCCTCGCCTCACCCCATGAAAGTGGTGTCCAAGGCGGCTTCCTGCTGGGTACTGTTGAGGTAGTGTTCAATCAGCTGCTCTCTGCTTGGCTGGGGGCAAACAGATGGACAAATTAAACACACACATGCATATACTGTACACTTTTGCAATACTGTGTGATGCTAAAATGCAAGATATGACTGATGGTTTTCAAACACAAGCACTTTGAGGAGATCTTTAAGTTAATCAATCAGGTAATAAACAGCAAGAAGAAGAAAAAGTTACATAAACTTAAAATAACAGACTCAAACTACCTAACTAACCTAAACCTAGTCATTACTCAGTTCCTAGAGGGTTCAGCAATCCCCTACAGACACTGCTATTCCCTTGAAAGTTATTAAAAGCTAATTATTACAGGAGCAACAACATTGTTTGCTGACTTGGTTTTCACAACTCAACACAAAAGCTGCTTTTCACATAAAAAAGAAAAAGCTCCTTGTTAGGCACCACTGCCTGTTAGCTAAAATTATTTGGAACTCAAAATTAGCATTTCCTATGAAAATGCAGGGTGACTGCTTAATGCTGAAACAGATTCTGCTGATTTTTGCTGAATAGCTAAAAAAACGGAAATAGCTACAGAAAAAAAACTAGTTGAAATTAGTACAAAGGAACATAATCAGCACATATTTGTTGAATTAAGCAGTAAGAAGCAAAAATTCTCACAAAAAGGTGAATTTAGCTGAAAAAAGACTTAAATTAGTTAAAAAGAATAACTAAAAACTAAAAAAACAGCTGGGATAGACACAGAAACAGAAAGAAGCCCAAAAAGTTAAAATCAGCAGCAGAATAGCAGAAAAGGCCAGAATGATAGCTAAAAAAAGCTAATATCAGCAAAACCAGAACAAAAACGTACAACATACATTAAAGATTTATAAACATTTTAAAAGGTCTTAATGATGTTAAAAACAGCTCCACTCAGTTTCATATAGAAAAACAAGGCTGAAAAGCTAAATATCTCAAAAAGTATAAATTACTGAGGTACCAACGGTCATAGCAGGAATGTCCAGAAGGAGCTGAACGTTTTGATGTACAAATGGTTGAAGTAGAACAAAAATTGCAGAACAAGATAAGTGCCAAAAAACAAACAGAAGAAAAAAATATCTCAATAGTGTGAACGATTGAGAGGCTTTCACACAATTACAAATGTACACCATGTAAAGTACAACGTAAACTGAAAGGATTTTCTTCTAAGTATAGAAAGGCCTAGAAATATTACAGTAAATGTTGTACTTGGTAAAACACTTTCAACAAGAAATGAAAACATAAGAGTCATATTTCCTTCTTTTAAAACACATTGCCAGTTCATCAGAATTTCTAAATTAGTATCTTTAAAAGTTATTGTTGCCACAAAAACAATACTGTGCACAACATTTAGATTATAACAAATCTTAAAACTGTGTAAACTCTTGTTGATCAGTCATATCTACAGAGCACATATGGAACCAAATTCATAAGCCACAGAAACATTGTTTTCTGTGTGTGACCCAGAACAGAATTTCAAAGTTCACAGATAAACAGGGAAATAAAATATCAAACTATAAACACCAACATCAGGTTTCCTATTAACAAGGAAAAAAGTCTGACCAAAGTTTTGCATTAATGAATACATCAATTTCAGCTGCTTATCTATCAAACATTATGTTAGCAAATGTTTAAAGAAATAATCCATCAAACACTTTTTAAACCTGAATCTGACTCAGATAATACTTAACTTCAGGTGGGATGTTTTGATATACGGAGTGCACAGAATATCAAGAAGATAAAGATAAAAACGGAAAAACTCATTATGGTTTTAGTTTTAAAGGATTCTAGACTATATGATAAAACCGTCGTGCATAAAATCAAGTTCTTCCTTGAGCACATAATGTGTAGCGTGCACATACAGGTTGTCTAAGTGTTTACTTTAATCAAGAATTCTCATAGCTCTCATAGATACAATGCACATATGTCAGGAGTTGAGATAGTTATGTTGTTCTGTGGAATTTAACCTATGCTTCTTCTGCATTAATTCTCAAAATAACTTCCACAATTATACAATTATTTAAAGCTTAATATAATTCATAGACCCATCATTATCTCAGCAAAAACCAGACACTGGTTTATGTTGCATGCTGAGGTCACTGTATAAACAAAAGGTATTAAGCATGATGTTGGTCAGAGAGCAAACAGAAAGAGGCAGAAATGAAGTTGGGGTGTTTTCCTTTTACACCAAATAATTAACCTTTCTATATATATTCACGCCACAGTTTCCTTTTACAAGACGAACACAACATCCAGCCATGGAGCAGAAACAGGAGAACAAGCTCCATCCGACTCTCCAGGCAAGATCTTTGCTGCGATGGAGGTGCTCGGTCGGATTAAAAAAGCAACAATGCAAAGCCTGTTCGCTGGAATCTGTGCGTGGGGGTGTCCATGTCTTTGCATGTATTTCTACGTGTGAGTGTGTGCATGTGTGTCCTTTTAGGTGCTCTCCCTCTTTCGAGAGCCATCCGTCTGCAGGACTATCTGATTACAGCGACCGACTGTAGGCCTTCCTCCTGTTAGATTACATACTGCCATCCTTTTGTTTTTCATTACCACATGTCTGACACACACGTATATACATAAATACATGTATACAGTATGATTACATGCTCAAAGTTCAGGTAAACGTGCAAATAAAAGCTGTTATATAGCTTAGCTATGTAAATGCAGTATGAACTGTAGATTAAATCAAGAATTTCATTTATATTTTACTGTATAAATCTTAATTTTGTCAGCCCTTTTTAAGTATTCTAACAAAAAATATGAGTTTTATTTCACTACAAGTAAAATAACATATATTATATAAAAGAAACACCATGTAGCAACACACCACCAGTGTATGACTCCACCATAAAAGTGTCATACTAGATTTAATCTGAGCTGATCAATAATGACACACCAATTAACCCTAAAATGAGTGGCTGAGGAGACGGTTATGGAAGCTCAACATCTCCCCCTTCTGTTGCACAAATGTTAAGTTCAGCATCCGTTAACATGAAGAGGGAGGTAACTTACTGTTGTGTTAAAAAAACTGCCATCCAAAGAATCTCCCAGTAGATTTATGGCAACCAAAGCAACCTGAAAACACAAAAGATGTTGATGGTGAGGTAACTGTAAGAAAAAAAACTTGATTATTATTATTATTATTTAATGATGATGTAATGATAAGGTTACTGTGGATCCAAAAATAAAAGATTTATAAAATTGCTCCTGAAACGAAGGAACAGACACAGATGAAATATCTACTGTGTTTTATATTTGGTTTAGAAAAACACAAATATTAGTCCTACTGTAATACTAGAAAACACCATGTTAAGTTATATTAAACACAACTTCATATTAGATAAGAGCATTAACAAACTATGAAAAATAGACTTCATATGATAAATGAGTACCTGATTGTAGTGATTGTAACGATTGTTATGGTTCCTGTGGAAGGTTATTCTCAGGTACATTCCAATAGCATCCACATGGACTGACTTCAGCTCCCGAGCTTTAAAACCTGTCTTCTCGTTATCTGACAGAGACACATACCTGTTGTGACAGAGCGGTTTGTTGATTAGAATTTAAATTTGAGATAATTATTTTACAGTCTGACCTGTCAATCTAAATTTTCTCTTCTTAAAAAAACGAGATGAATCAGCAACCAAGCGTGGTAATTCACATGCACGTCCAAACAGTCTCAGTCTGGCTTCTCTAACTTTATCTACCAGTTATTCAATATGTACTGTACCTGTGATGATCTCATTCCTGATCCTATTCATCATCGTCACTCGCAAGAAGAAACTCAAGCCTGTCTCGTCTTTTTGTCAGTGCCACTCTCTCCAGTTCATTCAACATAGCTGGTAAACCTTTTACTTTGGCCTTTTTGACACCCTTTTATCAAAACTTACTCCTGAAACTTTTCTCCATCTACTCCATCCTACTTTACCGCTCTTCTTCTACTCTTTACCACACTCCCTACTTTCTGCAGTGCCAACTCTGCATCAAAAATCCAAAATTTAAATCCAGTTTGATCTAGTCTGTGGTCTCACCCGAGTCTCTGAAGCTGCTCAGAGGACCTTGAAGGGCTGGTTTCAGGAAGGCTGTCTCCAATATGGAATTCAACCTTTGCTGGGATCAGGTACTGGTGAGCCAGAAGCTGCAGCTTCCTTATCCTACTTCTCTCCACCAGCTGAAGGGTGATGTGCTGAGGGTAGGAGCACAACCTGTAGAATATAAAGAAATGCATTATTTATTTAGTAATAAGCATGATTATTTATATTACTGATTTAAAAAAGGTAAAAGAAAAGTTCATCATTATATTTCTAGTCCCACATTATATCTTATTTACAGTTTGAGAATATTGCTGGAAGCATTTAGCTCAGTTTTATGTACACCTCCCTTCCATTTGACCTTTCAGACATTAAAAGATGTAGGTTACCATTGCAGATAAGTTATCTAAAATTATTTAAAACCTGCCTTAAGTGCAGTTAGTTCCTGAAAGTAAAGCTTTGTTATAACAAACCTGTTGGACCTCCAGCCATTGACTGTGGGTGCATGGACCATGAGCTCCTTGGCACTGAAGTTGTCTTCATGACTTGAAGAGGTGACCACAATAAATCCTAACTTTTTAGGCATCCCTCTGGTGGACACTAATGAAAAATAAATAAATAAATAAAATAAATATTTTTTTATTACTCTTTTATTATTTATAACTAAAAATACCAAACAGTCACAATAATATGTTTTTTGTTATAAATCTTGACTGCAGTAACTGTGCTTAGATCATTAGGAAAGTGCATCTGCCAGTGTTGTTAAACTAAAGACTCACAACACTTCGACTGTAAAGTAGTTCAATTCTCTAGGCCAAGTTATTATACTGTTTGGTTTTTAGTAATAAATCTGTATTACTATATTAAAACTGATCCTGACAAATTCTGGGAAGTCTAGGCTAACTAGGACACATATGCAGCCAAAGTTGTTAAATGTAAAAACAAATGGGTCATTGTACGTTATCGACCCTCCCATTTTAGGATAATAATATAAAATGTATTTTGAAAATCTTTTATATAATAGAACTTAGCAAAATCTTAAAGCTTAATTATTAATTATTCAGCTATTTGTATTGGTGAATTTTCGATGTAAATTTCCTTACTAAGCATAATTTCGGAACAGACAACTTGGGCAGGCAGCAAAAAAGTGTGTCAAGGCTTAGCGTTAACTCGAAGCCTCATGCTAGAAGCTGTTAAATGCCAGGTTTAACGCACATATTTTTGGCATACAGTTCGCTTCAATAATTTGATACAAACTGAATATTACACATAACATTCTTAAACAAGACAATGAACCTATTTTTGCAGACCCGAATGTGTTAAATTGGGTGTAGGGGGGTTAGCTAACATCATCTCCAGGACTGGCTGTGAAACAAAATTCAGTATCTACAAATTTTCTTAGGTTGTTTATTTGTAAGTGAACGTTTTTAAGTAAATGTACATTTTCTTGTTCCTCTCAAAGATACTTTACCAGCAATTTCACCGTCTTGTTGACAGCTCGTAGCTCCATCTCATCTCCATAACCACCACTGACAACAACCATTCCTGACATGCGCAATTAGGTCAGCCTAACGGAATTCTGGTCCATGTAGTTTTTTCCTTTTCTAATTTTGGCCGTGTTTGTTGTTTATTTGCTTGATTTAGAAATTAGAGACTCATGATATTATAGTCTATGTATTTTTTTCTTTTTGTTATTTTTGTCTATTTTGTATTGTTTTTGTTTATTTGTATGATTTTAGAGGTTGGGAGACTCAAGGAATTGTGGTCTATGTAGTTTTATTTCTATTTATGTTAAGTTTTATTTTATTTATTGTTTTCGTTTGTATGTCTGATTTAATGGTTGCATATTTCGGTAACAAGTAAAAATGAAAAAAATATATGTTAACTTAGAAAAACCGTAAAAACGTCGAAAGAAAGAAAAGGAAAAGGAAGTTGAATGAGGTTGTTTTCAAAATAAAGGCTTGACAAGTAAGTATATGGCACTAAATGATAAATTACACGTTTTATCAATATATAAATCCATTTTAAGTAATTTCGTAGTTGATTGAGGTAGATAAGTACAATATTTTTCTTCCAAAAAGCGATATCCTTTCAGATAATGTCTTATTCTGAAAATATTTTGAAAGAAGTCGTGTATATGATTAGCTTAGCTGGCTTCATCCGTTTTCTGTACAGCAGCAGCATGGATGACATGGAGAATTGGCCAGAAATAGAAAAAGCAGCGACAGAGAAGAGGCGTGAACTGGTTTTACAGGGAGCCGCTGTTGATAAGAGAATTTCAGCTAACGGCGGACTGACCTCCTCGATCTATTCCCTCTTACTGCTGAATTATCTTGAAGTTAGCCAGTGCCCGAGTTTGACAGAGATCCACGAGGACGTCCAACACCTGACCAACCTCCAAAGCCTCATTCTGTGTAGAAACAAGCTCTGCGCCGTCCCGAAAGTAATCGGCAGCCTGAAGTCCCTGAAAGTCCTGGATCTCTCCGTCAACGACCTTAAATCGTTACCTGTCGGGATCACTCAGCTAAGGGAGCTGAACACTCTCAACGTAAGCTGTAACTCTCTGGAGGCTCTGCCGGATGGACTGAGCCAGTGCACCAAGCTCTCTACCATCAACGTGTCCAAGAACCGCCTGACCAGGTTCCCTCCTGACCTCTACTCTGAGCAGCTGGATCTGCTGAGCACCCTGGTGTCTTCTGATAATCTAATAGAACAACTGAGTGGAGAAATTCACAAGTTATCTGCTCTGAAGGTGGGCACACTTTACTTTATGCCATTTTCTATGTAAACAAACACAAGACCTTGGGAACTGCAGGAGGTGTTCAGGTTGCTACACCACCCCATTGGGAATGACAATGGTTAATCTTTTTTTTTTGTCCACCTCATGAATGTCTTTTTCAGGTGCTAGATGTCTCCAACAACAAGCTGAAGGAGATCCCCCCTCATCTGAGCGACTGCCCTAAGTTAAAGGAGATCAACTTCAAAGGCAACAAGTTGAGTGACAAGCGGCTGGAGAAGATGGTCAATGGGTGTCAGACCAAGTCCATCCTGGACTACCTCAGAGGAAAAGGACGTGGAAGACCAGGGGAGGATGGTGGCGATGCTGAAGGAGGAGGACGCAACACTGACAAGAAGAAAAAGCAGCAGCAGAGGAAGAAGAAGGGGAAAGAAACAGAGGAGCAGGATGAAGTGGAAGAGCTGAACAAGATGGTGGTGAGGGTGCTCCACGTTTCAGACGCACCCACGGCACTCACAGTTAAAGTCAGCGCTGAGGTTAAAGACGTTCGGCCGTACTTGGTGTGCTGCACGGTCACAGGCATGAACCTCAAAGCGGGGAATGCTCTCAAAAGGTTCCTGATGGCTCAGGTAAAAGCAGAACATGCCAGATTAGATTAATCGTAATCCATAAATTACGTACCTCAAAATTACTGATCACCAATAAATGTTTTTTTTCAGACAAAACTTCATGATGATCTGTGCGGCAAAAGAACCATTGCAACTATCGCAACCCATGATGCGAAGCTTCTCAAAGGTCCACTGATTTATGATGTGAAACCACCAACCCGACTAAAGGTTTGCTGCTAAAGACTGATTTACTTTCTAAAATCTTCACGTTAGGTCAGTAGTTCTCAAACTTGGACCAAGGGGTATAGCAAGTGCATGAAGGATTTCCTTTTTCTGAAGTGGAGCTCCAACAGAAAAAATGTTTGAGAACCACCGTTTAGTCCAAGTTATATATTGATTACATTTAGGCCTGTCATGATAAAAAAAAATGCTGGATGATGAATTCTTTCAGAAATTATTGCAAGAAATGACAATATTGTTTGAAGAACGCTTTAAAGTAATATAATGAACCCACAAAGTTTCCGTACAAAAACAGCCCCCCCCCCACCCCCCCCCACCCTACACACACGCACTGCTTACAAAATTTACTTAAAGTTACGAATAAACCGGGAGTAGACAACAACACACAACAGCAGCTGTAACATTACTACCCACCTCTATCCCAGCCAGCACAATGTATACTTTGTGTCTTTTGAAGGTTTCATAAAATATCTGCAGTTACACACACACACACACACCACCCACCACTTATGAAACTTATGGAAGTTTATGAAATTTATGTAAGGTTATGGACAGACCAGGAAGTGAAGTTTGTGAAAACAACAGTTACTGAAGCTGTAGCATAACTACCTACCTCTATCCAAGCTGGCACAATTTATTCTTTGTGTCTTCCTCTGGATTCATAAAATAAATGCAGTCACCCTCACACTGTTTACGTAATGTAAAGAAAAAAGCTAAACTCTTGGCAAACCTAAGGTTTGGCACTGACTGAGGACGTCCTGTTCACGGGGCTCTTGTGCTACAGAGGTTAGAGACCATACACCTGGTTAATGCCTGACGCCAGAGTTCACTCCTGTCTATGCTAAGGAATAGAAAGGAGGGAGACCCGAAGAAAACGAGTCAAATGAAAAATATCAACCTCATTTTACTTTATCATGGGATTAATTAGTTATTGTTTTTTTGTAACAGGCCTAATTACACCATGAATGTCATTGAAAATCATCCATATTTTAACCCTGAACACGATGTTTGTCAGATCTTGCCTCTGGGTCGGAGGGAGATGACCGCCGTGGAGTTGATAAGAAGCCTTCATCTAGAGGCTGAGGAGCTCCGGAAGCAGAAGAAGAGGCAGAACGTGACTGGTCTCCACAAGTCAGTATCACCTGTGACTCCTCCACACACTGTTACTGCTGAGTTAGAAATGTTAGTTACATTCTGGCTGAAGTTAATGTAGGATGATGCTACAGCAGACATTTTTTTTTCAGTAGTTCTAAAGTTTAGCTTAATAAACTTTATACAACACCCACACGCTTTATCTCTGCTGACCACATTTGTTCCTTTGCAGATACCTGCAGCTTTTAGAAGGAAAGTCCCACTACCCATGTTTGGTGGATGCAGAGGGAGATGTGATTTCATTCCCACCCATCACAAACAGCGAGAAAACTAAAGTATGTGCATGTACTTTCTGACTGATGTTTACTGACAATCATGTAAAGTGTAGGCCACCATCTGTTTTATGTCATTTTTCGCAATATAATTAAATTAATGACATCCTTTTTTTCATGTTCAGATCAAAAAATCAACCACAGAGTTGTTCTTAGAGGTGACCAGTGCAACCAGCCTGCAGACCTGTAAGGATGTGATGGATGCTCTGATTGCAGTAAGCGTCCCCTTTTTCTTATATTTTCAATTTCTGTGTTTCTTGTTACAAAATTAAATATTGTGATTTAAACTTGGACATGTTGAGCTGAAGCGTCAAATATCAGTTTGCGGTTCGACCTGCGGGTGGCAGTAGAGGAATATCCATAAAGAAAGTTTTCACTAAAGCGACTATTTGTGAAAAGGTTTGTGTTTAGAATGGATGCAGGCAGAAAATTGAAGATTAAGATAGTGATACATTTAGACAACAGTTTATAGCAATATGCCTTGTAGTTAATGCAAAACTAAATATTTAACAACAGATAATAAAAGGTTTGTACAATTGTATAAGTCCTTTTAGACCTAATTGTTAGAGCAAGACGTAAATCTGTTTATATTTCTCTGTATGTCCACTGAAAAACTGCTCATATTTGCAGCTTCATTTTAAGTTTTATAGTTTACAGTTTGGTCCTCAGTGGTGCGTCACCATTTAGGAATCCAACAAAGGTTAAAAAACAAAATAGCTGGACTTTATCTTGTGACTGAAGATGCTTTGCTCCCATTCCAGGAGGCTTTATCGATTTAAAAAAAATGTCTGGAATGTGTGGAGTTTTCTAGATTGGACAAATATTTTAGAATTATTTTTAAAGCTTTAGATTTCCCGTGTCCTGGATGACTGATAATCTGTTCTGGACAATCATTTCACCAGTTTTGCATTTTGACATGGATCTGGAAAAGTTGGAAGAAAACTCTTTCACAGACATTTTTTCTTAATAAGAAGTGAACTCACAATATAATTCAGCTTTTTTCATAGTAAAGCTTAAACTGTTGAAATTTCTGAATTGCTTCATTTGTTGGACAAGACACCTTCCTGCCAGGGCTGTGGTTTAGCAACAGATGTGTTGACAGCATCAGTAAATTTACTTCAGTTCTCAACTAAATTACACAAGGAGTCAGTGTGGTGTTGACTCACACATTTGTACAGTATTTACTATTTGAATAAAACACTTTGTTCCATTTGGAGAGGTTTTCTAATGAATAATAAAAAAAATGTCCTGTTTTCTGCACAGAAAATGGCCGAGTTAAACAAATTCACCGCAGAGCATCAGGAGGAGGCGGGATCGGGCGGCGAAGGCGACAGCGCACCACCAGAGCCCGCAGCCTCTGAAACCTCCGACCAGCTCGTCGTCCAGCAGGTCCGAACCGTTGACCCGGACGGGAACCTGAAAGTCGTCTACCCGTCGAAGACGGACCTCTCCAAAGACATCGATAACCTGACTGTCGTTTGGTAGTAAATGCACTAATCTGCTCATGTTACTGGAAATTGTTTTAAAATGTAACACTTGACATAAATCACTCCTCTTGCTTTATCACCATCATTCTTTTAAGTGTTTGAATACAGATATTGAATAAAAACTAACATTTCCTGGAACTAAAAAGCATAATTTACTCCACATGTATTTATTTATAGAAGTCTGTAAAACATTAAAATCCATTGACAAGAAATGAGCAAAAACATGGTCAGCCTTGACCTTTGGGCAGCGTGTGATAAGATGTTGCCATGTTCAAAATGATCAATACCTGCACAGATAAGCCAGATGTGACAGGATTGAGAGGTTTGTCATCTCAGATTTGTTTCATCTTTCCTTAGATGTGGTGTCAGACTGAATTTTTGTAAAAATCCTTTTTTTTTTCCTACAGACTGAGTTGTTGCCACAGTTTATTTTGGCAGAAGCTCTCATTTAACCTGCAAGAACTGGTTTTAGATCAGAGCCTGTATTTATCAGACTTAAAGGCCAACTTGTGAAAAGTTTGGAGACTTCTACGTTGAAGCCTTAGAAATACACTTAAGAATAAACTTAAGTGTTAAAAGTTCTTGGCTCAAAGCTGAGCTTAAAGGTCAGTTATCAGCGTCTCAGTCTCACTAAAGTGTCAGTCTTTGAGCTGATTTATGACACTTTACTGTGTCGCAAACCTGATCCTGGATAATGATGTTGGAAAACCACAATCACTGCATCAGATTTCTTGTTTAAGAATATTCTCTGAGTAATGTCGGGATAAAATTGTGATAATCCAAAGATAAGATCACATTAAACACAATGTTCACACGACCATTTTGCATGAATACATAAAAAAAAATCTCAGATTTTTTCAAAAAACTCAGCATCAAGGTTTTTACGTCTCAGAACTTGAGAAACATTAAACTCTCACCCTCCTCGTCTCTCCACTAAACTGCCTGCAGACAGCGCCCCCTCCACACACACACCGCTCCATCGTTATCTGCTCTGAGACACGCCTTCCACTGCATCTTGAGAGTACCAAGTAGGTTTTTTTAATGAAATTTAGTTTATTTCATTCATAAAAATCTATACACAGTAAAATAAAAAGGAAACCATGCCATGAATGAAAAGGGTGCAGAGTGGAGAAAAATCGTATCTGCTTATTTTCCTAAAACAACTTAAACAAGCTACATCTCCATACAAAACAAAACTTTCAGATATCTTTGTAGCTTATTTCCACTAGATGCTACAAATGGTGTATTTTCCCAAGAATTTCAACTTAATCATTTTCTTTAAACAGAGCTTTTTAGAATGGAAGCAAGACTATTCTACAAACGTATTTCTTGAATTACAGTACATTTGCTGTCGTGTGTTGAACATTTTTTATAGCTCTTTTCTGTAAAATAGGATTTGTAATTGTCTTGCATGCTTTTCCCTAAGCTTCAATACAGTAAAGTAAATATGGAACACTGTACAATAAACAAAGCTATCATTTAATAACTATACAATTTATGGATTTCATGAAGGTTTAAAAAAAAAAAAAAAAAAACTGCATCATGCAGGCTGCACCGACCCACAATCTGTTTAATATTCTCGTCAAAAGCTGTATAGAAATGTGCACCTTTAAGTGCAACATTCTGTGCACTATTTGTAATCATTTTTCCCTTTTTATATTCCCATTTTCCACACCTCATTTTAGTTGCTCAATAGATAACAGAATCACACTCAGGTGGGAGACCCCTGTGCAGTTTGAGGGGGTGCAGCGTATTTGACAGTTCTGTGATCAGTCTTCTCAGACCACTACTGTACAGAGGCAGCCTTTATCCAGTTGAGAAACCTCTGGAGATGTCGAGTCATTAAGAATGTTGATTACTGGTGTTTACCCTTAAGTCTAAATTTCCACTCCATGTTTGATTAATACAGGCCCAGATGTAATTATGTAGTATTTCGCATCTTTGAACCCAGAAGCTACAAGTGACCCTTTTTACTGCAGACATTTTGGCATGAAAAAGTCATAAGAACTGTGAGCCAACTTAGAACAATGGTTGAGTTTCTCTAGTCTGTCATTAAAGCTAACCCTATTAAGTCAGTAACATTCATTGCAGTCATCTTACTATAAATTCATTTTTTCAGAGAAATTCCCAAAGACTTAATTTACTTCCCCTCCTAGACGCCATCAAAAACTTTAACCAAAATATTTTACTCTGAACTGATGTTAAAGCTTTTTTAGTGCAAAATAACTCAATTTTAATAAATACAGTCAACACAAAAACACCAATTTTGAACCTTGTTTATTTGAAATAATGGAACGTACATCTGTTTACACAGACTGGTCCTGAGGAACTGAAAGAGAGGGGGGAAAAAAAAAAAAAAATTAATTATATATATATAGAGTAATACAAGTAAACTGGTTAAAATGTAATTTTACATCGTGTCATTTGTCAGACAATGATTCATAGTTTGATGTAAAATAGATCCAGTTTACTCACACTGACAGGTGTAAGCCACCTCCAGGTACTTGAAAGTTCCCCCACAGGGGTCTCCAAACTCAGAGTTTGAGGCTTTGATAACACAACTGTTTCTCCCCTGGCAGCTGTGGAGAAACCAGATTAATTAACTTTTGTCCAACGTTTAGATCTTGCAGTTTCAAGATGCCTTCGTTAAACATCGTGGTTCTTTTAGCATCACCTTTCAGAAACTTTGCTGGTGGGGCTTGAGCAGGCTGTGTTTTGAAGCTGAGCGTCTGGGCGCCCAGAGCTGCACGTGGTCTTGTCTCTGCGTCCATAATCAGCTCCGTAGACAGAGATGATCAGTCCTTCAGCTGCGAATGAAAACAGGAATATTGATAAGTGTTTAAAATGCAAAAATATCTAAAAAATAAATAAATAAAAATCTTACCACACTGCAGGTGTGCCAAAGAGTGTTCACATGTTATACGATGAACTGAAAACACAACAAGTTTTGTGATCCTATTTTTCCTCTTTGTCCACATTTAAAAAAAAAACAAAAAAAAAACTTGTGTATTTAAGCTTTAACTTGTACTGACTAGCTGGGAGGCAGGTGTAGGTGGTCTGCAGGTACTTGGCAGTACCAATGCATGGATCAGATCCTCCGAGGGTATCGGGGACCAGTTCACACACCTTCTTACCGTTACATCTGCAGGAAGAAAATACAGGCCAATACCTTTATTTTAAAACAGAACAACCCCTTTTTACACGGAGGACTCATCTTACCTTTTCTTGATTTCATCAACGATGCCCCCCAAAGAGCAGCTGGTGTTGATAATTTCTCCAGAGAGTTTCCCCTCACTGCAGGTCACTGTGTCTGCACGTCCATACAATGCCGTCTGAACACTGATCACTCCATCAGATTCTATTACAGAGTCAAGAGACAAACACACACCACAAGGCATTTCATTAAAAGTAGAACAACCTTTAATTCAAGCTGAAGTAATAAAAAATGTCATACCACAGCTCAGACGTTGTGGCACGTCATAGTCACAGGTGGCAACAGTTTCTGTTAGACCGCCTAAAAAATACAAATTAATAAAAGTATAAAATGATGAAATTATATGAACACATCTGAATAACATAATTACCTGCGTTTACAAGCAGACAGCTTGTTGCCAGCACTGAAAGAGAAAATTCATGTTATTTCCACAAAAGAATAATTAAACAACAGCATGCAAGAAACTCATCAGTACAAATGTACTTACAAAGAGCAGAGCTGAAGTACAGCATGGTTTAATTCTGGTGTTCAGTGAAAGTGAGGAGGCAGGAGACACACGCTCAGTATTTATTCAGTTGGATCAGGAACAATGAACTGATGACCTCAGGAGGGGAGGTTGGCAGACGTCCAGTCTGGGAGGGAAAAAGACTCCCAGCAAGTTGAGTTGGAAGATAGAAGCTAACAAACTAGATAAGAGCAGCTCATCCTAAAGGTTATTTAAAGTTTGTCTTAAACTGAGGATGGTAGCAACTAGATTTGTTTAGTTAAATGTAATTAAAGCTTCATGGAGGTAGAGCAATGAGGTGCATGAATTCCTATACAGATAAGAGTGACTTTTGTTCGTAAGGGTCGACTAAACAGGCTTCTCTAATCAAGTCAACTTTATTTTTATGGCACATTTAAAAACTGCTATTGGCTGAAGTGCTTCACATATTAACTAATAAAAAAATACAAGGTCAAGAATAAAAGTATGATAAACCATAAAAACAAAAACTAAAGAAATGAAATTCAACTGCAGACAAAATACTCCAAAGTGAGAAGGTCAGAAAGGAAACTGATTTATTTGAAAAAATTAAACAGAATACTTACAAATGGGGAAACAAAACCCAAAGGAACAACACAGACAGGTCATGGGAAACCCAACATAATCCAAAGCAATAATCTGCTGAGGTGAAGATGGAGTGAGTTACAGGATCAGGCTGATTAGAGAGTGGCAACAGGTGTGAGTGGCTGACTGTGGGAGAGATGAGAAACTACACACAGATTGGAATGATCTTTTTTTATTAAGTTGGTTAGTAAGAGCATCGTTTCAGTCCACACTCCATTCCAGTTGAAGAAGAAGAAGAAGAAGAAGAAGACTGGAATGATAATATCTATGGGAATGATCTAACCTGAAGAAACAACACAATAATACTGAGTAATGAAACATAAGAACCTAAGAAGGAACAAAAGAAGAACCAAAACACAAAGATCCTGAAACAGGTTGTTAGAGATGAATTTAAACAAACAGCAAAAATCCTAATTGAATGTGCTTTGTCCAAAAACAACTCACTTACTGGCAGAGTTTTTTGGCAAAAACACACAGCACATTTATTACATTTATTTTAGAGCCCAGAAAACTGGCACCAAATCAAAAAATGAACTTATTTCTTCTTTTGTGAAGACCCCTGGTGTCAGAGGAGAGAATGTAAAAGTACATATTTGATGGCCTTTTTGTGCTTTAATTTCCTTGTTTGAATGAATTAAATTTATTTCAGACAATTAACAATTTTCAATAATAGATAAATCAATTTCAGAAATACTTCTAACAAACAACCTTATATCACAAAAAGGAAAAAAAAAAATTTTTTTCTAAATA
>JARVJO010000024.1:20059457-20105420 GCA_031762555.1 Cynodonichthys magdalenae | reverse complement strand
ATCCAAAAACTAACCTTGTCGACTTTTTATCTTGTGATCTGACAATGATTTTTGATTAATCTGACAATGATTATTGAAAATGTTTGAAAATGTATGCTGACTTTGATCAGTAAAATAAACAGACACAAAAAAAAGGAATGTTTTTTTTTTAATTCAAAAGTTACATATTCATTTTAAATATGCACACTTTTATTTTTAGCTGTAGATTTTGGACTCTAAACCTATGTGTGGATTTGGAGAATATTTGAAGAACAGAATTGTTAGCTTAACAATCCAAGATTAAACAAAAATTAATAAATCAAGGATTGGACCTTCGTTGGATCATGCCAGACCCTGGTCCACAGTGACCAAAGTTGAGATCCCAAAAGGGTGTCAGCAGGGAGGCAGCTGAGAAGGACCACAGATTACAACACCACTTTATAGATGGTTTGCACATTTATTCATGCATCTCGTCATGGCTATGAACATGTAAAAATAACTGCTCAGTATTTTCCATGCAGGCAGTGAATAAAACTGAAAACTTGTGTTTTTGTTGATTTAATTATCACTCACAGCCAGGCAGAGGTGAGTTTAAAGGTCAACACGGTGTCAGAAGTTCCTGCTTTGAATGAGCAATTGAAGGTTACGAAAGAAGTTACACACATTATTCTGCTGAAGTTTAGAAAAAAATTGCTTGATTTTATTCAATTTGTTCAAAAAGTGACACAACTGAAGCTCATTGTTGCTCAGAGGACGATGGTTTGATCTATAAATGTTCAGGATATTTCTCAATGTTTCAACCCTTATAAAGAAATATATTGGACGGGTGAAGATTTGGAAAATCTATAAAAGAATTGAAAAATTATATTGCTGTCATTTTGCTTTTCAATGACTCATTGATTTCTCGTGTACCTGTATTTATCAGTTTATTTACCTAAAACTGTGCTGCTGGTCACCTTAACAATGACATTATTTATTATATGTTTATGTGAGGTTTGCTTGGATTTGATAATTTATGTTGTTTTTTTTCTGATTTGGAATGATGACGTCATAAAAACTCTTATAAACTCTTATCTTATGTTGAGAAATAACTGTGTTGGAACATTTTGGACAAACCCTGAAATTAACAGTAATCAGGAGTCACTACTAGAAGATGTCACACTCTGTGATTGATTGACAGCTGCTACCACACCAAACCTTAGCACACTGTGTGTAAAAATAGACTCACTTAGACCAGTTTTTTATGCATTTTCTGAAGTTGGTCAGATGTGGGAACCATCTTGAATTGGCTTGGCTCTGAAAGTTAATCAATGTTAGAAATAGATTTGACAATTTACTGTAAGTTTCAATAAAATATCTCCAGTGGTTCATGTGATATTGTGCAAACAGACACACAATCATGAGCAAAAACATTGTTGTCCTTCTTTACCTTTTGACTGTGGGTGACACACTGCAAATAGATGATGATGATGACAATTTCCCAGAACATTACAACCTGGATTTTAAGGCATTTGGATAGTATTCTCACTTTAGGTTTTAGTTCTTTATATCATTCTTCTTTAAATGTGTCAGATCAGATTCTGGTCACATGCCAAACTCCCAGTTTTCCTGCAGACCCTAATAGATTTTTCTACAATCTTGTTGCCACAATGTGTTTTTTGCAGAAGCTTTTTCATTTAACATGTGTAAAAAATACATAAGGTAAACATCAGATAAAATGCTTTAAAATATTTATATTTTAACCCAGAGATCATTTTAAAAAGCACTGATAAAATTCATGTCACAAAAAGTCACCTCCTGCTGACTATATTTCCTACTATTTCTGAAGTATCAGAATAACCAAACACTTTGTTTTAACTGAAGTCATGAAGCTCCTCCTATTTTATCAAGGAATTGTAACAATATAATGAAACAATGAAACCACAGTTAATGTAAATATAAATTTATTTATATATCACATAACACAAGTTGGTGAAAGTGCTTCACATTCAGCCAAATAAACAGATGAAACACAGAAATGTAAAAAAATAAGTAAAATTAATATAAAATACAGAAAATATAAACCCATCAGCTCTTAAAGAATCTCAAACTGCCAGAATCAAAAGCCAATATGTAAATAGGTCTAAAAGAACATCTAGAGAAACTTGGATTAACGAGGTGATGTCACAAAGAGATGATGGGACCAGACTTTTTAGAATTTTAAAAGAAAGCAGTAAAACCTTAAAATCTATCCTAAAGCAAACAGGAAGCCGATAGAGAGAGATGCCAGAACCAGAGACGTGATCATTTCTTAATAACACAAAACAGCTGATTTTTAATATTTTGTTTATTTCAGAAAATGCAGGAACTTTTGTGTGCATGTTTACACATGGTTTGAAATGTACTGAGGAACTGCAAACAAAAACAAAAAAAAGTCATTTTTTTTGTCAGATTTGAACCATAATGTGTAATTAGATGTAAAATAGATCCGGTTTACTCACACTGACAGGTGTAAGCCACCTCCAGGTACTTGAATGTTCCATGACAGGGGTCTCCAAACACAGAGTTTGAGGCTCTGATAACACAACTGTTTCTCCCCTGGCAGCTGTGGAGAAACCAGTGAAGACAGATGAATAACCTCTGGAGTGTCTGACATTTAGATCTTTTAGTTTCAAGATGTCGCCTTCATTAAAGTAAATATTAGTTTCCAAAGTATAAAAAGAGAGAGATCCACCGTTCAGCAACTTTGCTGGAAGGACATGAGCAGGCCGTGTTTTGGATCTGTGAGTACGGGCGCCCAAAACTGCATGTGGTCTGGTCTCTGCGTCCATAATCAGCTCCGTAGACAGAGATGACCAATCCTGCAGCTGAGATGAGACAAGATTTTTAAAAAGTGCTTTGTTTGAAATATAAATATAATCTAAAGGAGGGAAAATTAAATCTTACCGCATTGCAGGTGAGCCAAAGAATGTTCACATGTCTTCAGATGAACTGAAAAAGTATACGGATCACATTAAACAGGTTCTGTGATCTTATTAAACTAATAAAACATAACTTAGTAGCTGGTCATGTCGCTCATAAATCGATAAAAGAGCAGACTGACTAGCTGGGAGGCAGGTGTAGGTGGTCTGCAGATACTTGGCTGTGCCCCTGCAGGGATCGGATCCTCTGAAGATCTTAGAGCTCAGTTCACACACTTCTTTCCCGTTACATCTGCAGGAAGAAAACACAGGACGAATTACATTTACACTAAATCTAAAAATACTCGTATTTTAACCCTTTTACACACAGATGAGTTATGTTACCTTTTTTTTACTTGATCAGTGACGCCCACCAAAGAGCAGTGGGTGTTGATAACTAAGTTTGGGCTTTTCCCCTCGCTGCAGGTCACTCTGTCTGCACGACCATACATTGAGGTCTGAACACTGATCACTCCATCTGGCTCTGTTAGAGTCAAGAGATGGAAAACAGGACAAACAAGACACATTTCATTCAAAAGGAAAGAAGAAGAGCAACTTTGAAGTCTGTAAATATAAATATCATACCGCAGCTCAGACGATGTGGCATGCACTCTTCACAGGTGGTAACCCTCTCTGCTGGACTGCCTAAAAAAATACAATCAGTAAAGTGTCAATTTCCATCAAAAATGATGAACACATCTGCATGACATGGATAATTACCTGCATGTACAAGCAGACAGCTTGCTGCCAGCACTGAAAGAGACAATTTAAATTATTTTCTAAATATATCAAATGAAACAGCATTAATAGAAAGTCACAGTATTATTTCTCCAACAGCTTTACTTACAGAACATAGAGCTAAAGAAGAGCATTGTTTTAGACTGAGGAGGCAGGAGACACTCAGTATTTATTCAGATTGGGGCGGTCTGAGTTTGTTGTCTGTTGTAATTCTGAACTTGATTGCTCTGTTTCAGGTTCACATAGTTAAAATTTGTCAAAGTAATAAAAATGAAATGATGACCTCATGATGAAGGATAACAGACGAACAATTTACACCCAAAAGAGTGAAAAAACTTCAGTCAACAGGAACAAGAGAAAAATGATGATCTCTGAGGAGTCACCAAAAGGTCATTTATTATGTATCATTTATTAAAACACATTTCTTATACTTTAGTTTAAAAGGATTTTTGGATACTGTAGCATGAAATACCTTTTTATGTTATTAACTTTTGGTGTTTTTATTCATTATTCTATGAAATTTGATTACTCTTTTTTGTAATAAATTTCCAAAAGACAAAGTAGGTTTCTTCTTCATTGAGCAGTCATTGTTTATGAAAAGGGTTCTATACAATCTTAAGATCTCACACCTTGGTTTATATGAGTTTGATTTCAAAAAAGGTAAATAAATTATCAATCAGTAAATCTGATCTGGTGCCCCAACAGGTAAAAAGTGCAGAAACAGTATCACCCTTGTTTCTCCCCTTGTTCTTTCTACCCTACCTGTCAGATGCATTTTGCTGTTTTCTATTTATTTTGTTGTTACAGAGTTTAAAAGTGAAAACAGTCTTTATTCATAGCTGTTTATTTGCGCTCATTGGTTGCTGTATTGGATTGTTTCATGTGTTAAATACAGATTAAAATATCAAGTTAGTGAGAAAATAAAGATTTACTTATTTAAGGGAAATTTAAATGTCTGTATTTTACTGTAAAATTACTTTGGTAAAAGTTAAAGTCTCCTCTAAGAATACTACTTGAGTAAAAGTCTTTAAGTATCTGACATTTTTTGTATGAAAGTATCAAAGGTAGATTTCTGATCTAAAATGTACTTAAGTGTTAAGAGTAAAATGTATTGAAGTGAAAGTTCTCAATTTTCCAAATTTCAAATGATTAAAATGTAATATTAAAATGTTAATGTAAAATAATTTATGATGCATTAGTCTAGCTGCATATATATCACAGACAACTTCGTACATATGTCCGATATGTCCTGATATGCTGGAGTGTGACATGATTTATGCCATGTGTAGCTGTGACAGATTCTGTACAAACTAATACTGTCAGAATGATATATACTTCTCATCCAACCATAATTAAATTCACTCTGTCCAGGAGGAGCAATTTATCTGGATAGTTGTTTTTTTAACAATAATAGGCCAGAATGAAACAGGAGTAACAACTTTTTACTTCTTACCTTTTTTTAAATTTGGGAAGTAGGAAGTACAGATAATTGTGAGAAAATGTAAGTAGAAGTAAAAGGTAGGCTGAAAAAAATGTATTCAAGGAAACTAAATTTCTATCAATTCTATAAATTTCGACTTAAGTACAGTAACAAAGTATTTGTACTTAGCTACTTTACAACTTTTTCTCTAATCATGAGTCTTAGGTGTACAAACATGTATTAGACAAGAAATATAACGGTCCAAATCCAATGAAGTTATTTCTGATTTTCTGAAGACCCCTGGTGGCAGAGGAGAGAAAGTAAAAGTCTGATATCTCCAGAATTTTATTTATAGTCAACTTCCAGGTGATGGCAGCAGAATCTGTAGCTCCTGAAGAACTTATTGTGAAACTTTTATTGTTAGAAAAAAGCAAGAATGAAAAAGAAAGAATTTCAAAATTGATAAGTTAAATAATTGACTGATGTTTATTTTTACTGAAATAAACAGAAACATGTTTTTTTCTACTTGGCTCATATCAGTGATTATATTCTTATATTTTCATTTCTTTTGCTGAAAATCACAAAAAGTTTTCTGAATATGATCGTACAATAAACAAACACAAGAGAAAAAGTACAAATGTTTTCTTTCTTGTAATCAATTTAGTGCACAAATTAAATGGTATGAGTTTACTTTAAATATGCACACGTGTGTGTGTGTGTTGATTTTTTTACTTTGACAGTCCATCAACAACAAATCTAAACATAGTTGCTACACTACAGAATTTTTTTTTCAAAAATGACCCCAACATTATAACCAAACAGTTCATTTAGAAAGTTTTTTTAGCTATAAAAGTTTAAAGACAAAAAACAAAAAATAACAAACAGTAAAACATTATTTCAGTACAACCACAGTAAGAAGAAAATGAATCCTATTTACACATTTTGTAGAAAAAAAAGGTTTGATTTTCTGTGTTAACTGGACTAAGATGTCCTGAGAAAAACGTTTTTCCATTATGTCGAGGTTTGAAAGTAGAGGAATTTTCGGAGGAAATTAAAAGAACCTGGCATTTGTTTGAAAACCCCTTTAGCACAATTTTGCGAAACTTCATTGTTAACCTGAAAAAAAACCAAACATCAAGAGTCAGAAAAGACAGTTTTTAAATGAGAACATTCTTGATGGATGGAACAGATCTATCTAAAAATAAAGCTCACCATCATCAGCATTGTGACCAAGTCATCAGTAGCTGAGAATTCAGCAAGAATGCTGTCCAGTGTTTCGATGTACCAGGACCCAGCCAGAGGGTCTCTCCAGGAGACGAAACCTGTTTGCCACATGGTCAAAGAGTTGTAAGGAAAACAAGAAGGCTGAGTCTGTATTTGGTTGTAATTTGCCTTTAAAAGCTGGTATTCTGAACACACCAGGGAAAGTGGAGTAGGACACCAGGATGTCACTCGGCGTGGGCAGAGAAGCTCTGGCGTCGACCTCATCCGACGCGCTCAGAGAGTCGCTGCTGGACGACGTCGGGATGGCGTCCGTTTGGTCGCCAAATCCTCGAACTGATGGCTGAGCCTCATCAGGGGACACCTCGAAGCCTATGTCTTTTTCACCTTTAAGGACAAAAAAGAACTAGTTTGTTTTTAAAATGTGTAGTAGACACGTTGCTCCATGTTGGCTATTTTACCTCCTCCACAGGCCTGAATGAAGAAAAGTTTGGGTTTTCCTTGTAAAGAAGGGCAGTTCTGGCCGTTGAGGTAGTTTGTGATTTGCTGAACTGTGACAAACTGTCCATCCACACCAAAAACTGCGCCAGGGAAACGGTTGTGATTCACCTACAAACATGAACATGAGCTCAGACACCATCCATGTTTCCACTTGAGTAAATATGAGGAAAAGATTTGTTAAAATTTAGAAGTTTTGAACAGAATGATCTGTTTAGTGTAAATGTTAAGAGTTTTTCTTCCCAGCAGCTGAAAAAGGTAAAGTCAAGTGAATGAGTGAAGCTAAGTGCCTTTTAATATGAAAAAGCACTGATTTAAGGTTGATTACGTACCTCAGTCCCATGGGAGAGCATGGCAACCACACAGCAGTCATATTGGGAATGATCGATTTTAGACAGAGTTGACAGCGCCTGTTTGATTTGCTGAAATGAGAAGAAAACTGTTGGCTTTGTGAACCTTCATGCTGCTTCACACACTATAGAAAAAAAAAGTCTCTCACTCTTTGTTTCAGGTTTGTCTTGACTTCAACAATAAAGTTGAGGGCTTTGAATCGTCTTTTTAGCCTGTCACAATCTACGTCGGAGCCTTTGCGATTATTTTGTCCACTGTCAGGTTCAAAATCCACATTGTTTATGATGAGGCAATGACCACATGGGCTGGCATCCATTTTATAGTTCTGTTACATGTAGGGAAACAGGAAGTAAAAGAAGGGAGGAGGATTAAAATATATAACTGAAGATTAAATAATTCACTTAAAGCATCTGGTTGCAACATACCTGAATACTATCCCTGCGTGGTCTGCCCTGTGGTCCTGGTCTAAAAGGATCTGTCCCAGGGGCTGTGGTATTGATATGTGTTAGACATTAAAGGACTTATATCTTATCTAATAATCCTGGAAAGATCAGTTTCTCTTACATGGAGTGGGAGTAGTGGGCCTCTTTATTGGATAGACAGGGAGGGTATGTTTGATTTGTTGATCGACATCCATGGGAGAGACTATGAAAAATAAGAGCAAAAAGAGAAATATTTTACAAGTCATAATTTAGCCTCTTAAGATGTCTTCCAGGAAGTGACAGACTGATATGTGGTTACCATAATGGCCATAAGAACCACTGGCAGCAGCTTTAACAAATTTTTACGAGTTTGGTTTTCTCTACACTTCATATCTAAATGTAGACATTTTTCCTACTTTAGATAAGTGCAGATTTTAATTAGGAATTTTAGGCAATTGGCTTTAATGACACCTTTCAAAACATCAATGTAAATGTGTAGTTACACACTTACTGAGTGGGAGAGGTTGTAGTTTGGGACGATCAACTTGTGTGGGTGTTGCAGGTTGAATATGAACAGGTGGAGCCCCATTCTGTAGGATTTCTACCAAATCATGTTGACCAGTTTCCTGGAGGCACTCCAGAAATATTGGGAAGGCTCTCCTCCCGCGGGTTTCCAAGTCCCGGACTAATTGTCTGGCCTGGTCTCGTCTGGTCCCGGAGCTCTGACGGGAGAAATGATAGATTACAAGTTGTTGTTTTCGGTTTAAAACACCCTTCAAAAATATGAATCTCGGTATCGTAAAGTACCTTTATTTCATCGATCATATCTTGAGTGAAAACTCCTTTTTCAAGAAGGGCATCGTAGAGGTTAGAGGGATCCAAGTTCTTCACTAAATTAACTCTGTTTAGTTGCAGAATCTTCTTGTGACGTTCATCCATCGCTCATCCAGTTTTAACAAACCGGTGACATAAAGTAAAACAAAAAGCTGCACTTAAACTATTTATTTGCTTTAACGGGGTCAGTTGACGTCCTAAAAAAGATCCTAACTTCTTGGTAAAACTGAAACTAGTTGGAAATATCAGGAGTAACTCAAAGCGTATTGTTTCCTACTGTTGCGCTTGATACTTCCTTGTTTACATCACCGCTGTCTGTGATTGGCTTCGGAGGGTGCGCTCGTTTATGTTTACCGCGAGTCCCGTTTAACAGCGGTAGCGTGCGGAGACTTGTGGCTCACAGAACTGTCACAAAACACTCAATTTCCCAGGATTACTTTCGAGCGGGGGCCGGGGTGTCCTTCCTTCGGTGTTTGGTTATTGGTAGCAGGTTATCGTTAGCCCGTCCTGGAGGAGCCGTGGGATGCTGCGGAACACACCCTGGGCGTCTTTGGCGGTTAACGTTGGAAAAGGAGCAAAATCTTGGCTGAATATGTGGCGTAGCTCAACACCGACTGACCACATCTGTTCGAGGTGACTGAAGTGTCGAGATGTTGCGCTGAGGCAGCCAATCATAACAGAGATAGATTGAACAGCCTAGAAACATCTGCTACTGTACCCATTGGTTATTTTCACCATTTTTGTGAAACAAATAAACATGTCGAATTAGTTAAACGTATGAAATCCGAGATCCTGTAACCTGATGATAATGATGGTTGATCTAATGTGTTGAAGGTAGCTGATGACAGGGTCAAAAATGTCCCTGCCCCTGGCTGTGGTGGTGTTGGTGGTCCTGTCTGTGCTGCTGGCAGGATCAAGCCATGCAGGACCTGAGATGGACCCCTACAAAATATTAGGAGTAACCAGGACTGCGAGCCAGGCAGAGATTAAGAAGGTCTATAAGCGTCTTGCAAAAGAGTGGTAAGTATTTTTTAACGTGCTTTAAAGAGAATCCTCTTTTAGTTCCTAACCAAGGATCTTCATTTCAAGGCATCCGGATAAAAACAAAAATCCAGGTGCTGAGGACATGTTTATTAGGATTACTAAATCTTACGAGGTAAAGACCCAATGCACTGTCAGTGCATGAGAGCAACACAACATCCTTATTGATATTTGTTCTGCCTTACATCCAGATCCTGTCCAATGAGGACAAACGTGCCACTTACGACCGCTATGGGCAGATGGATGATAGCCAGCCGTACGGTGGCGGTCGCTACGGCCATCGCCAAGACAGCTTCTACTTTGATGAATCCTTCTTCAACTTCCCGTTCAACAGCAAGACCCACAGAGACTTTGGTGACAGCAGGTACGCGCTGCACTTCAACCAGTACGTCAACGAGCTGGTGCCCGACAGCTACAGTAGACCCTACCTGATAAAGATCACCTCTGATTGGTGCTTCAGCTGCATCCACATAGAGCCAGTGTGGAAGGAGGTGGTGCAGGAGATGGAGAATCTAGGTTTGAAACATTTATCCTTCAGCTCCACACAAACATGGCAGAGGATCAGACCAGAATGTTTATATGTATTTTCTTTCCTGCAGGTGTTGGAATTGGTGTGGTTGATGTTGGCTATGAGAGGCGGCTGGCCAATCACCTCGGAGCTCACCGCACTCCATCCATACTCGGCGTTATTAATGGCAAAGTGACGTTTTTCCATTTTGCCGTAGCAAAAGAACACCTCAGGCAGTTTGTTGAAGACCTTCTCCCACAGAGACTTGTGGAGCGGGTACGTATCAGTACCAAAAGACCTTTCAAACTGATGGACAAATTCATTATCTTAGTCTACACAATAATGTCAATAACTCGGTTTTTGATATGGTAGTAGGCGAGAGTCATTCACAACACATAGTTTGAACGTAGCAGCTCGTAACATTGTGTGCAATATCTAAAATGGTGACAACTCCGGTAAGAAAAAGTGGTCAGCAATATACATTCTTTAAAGAAATATTGGATTCTTAAAGCATTACTGATGTTTGTTTTTATTTACTTTCCGTATTTCAGGTGACTGACAAAAATAAGCAGCAGTTTTTGAACAGCTGGCACGATCTCAACAAGCCTCACGTGCTTCTGTTTGACCAAGTGCCTTCAGTCCCTCTGCTGTACAAAGTATGTTCTTCTTCTTTTGTTAGTGTGAAATCTACTGTACTTAAAGCGTTCATAAACATGTTATCTGTTTATTTTCATGTCTCCATAGCTCGCAGCTTTTGCATATAAAGACTACCTGCAGTTTGGTTATGTGGATCAAGGTCTTTCAGAAACCGCCGACCTGCAGAAGCGCTTCAACATAAACACCTACGCTCCGACCATGCTGGTGTTTAAGGAGAACGTCGGCAAACCCGCTGATATCATCCAAGTAAATGAAAACCCAGTTTGGTGCTGCCTCTTCTGGCTTCTCTAGTAGAGTGAAACAGCAACTTTTTCATATCTCCCAACTCTACAGGCTAAAGGCATGAAAAAGCAAATCATCGACGAGTTCATGTCCAACAACAAGTTCCTCCTGGTGCCGCGGCTCGTCAACCAGAAGCTCTTCGACGAGCTCTGTCCCGTCAAACAGTTTCACAGACGCAGGAAGTAACCGTCTGCTCACACGTGGCACAAACGGAAAACGGCAAATTCATGCGGATTGTCTCATTTTTATTCTCCCCCCCATCTCCTCAGATACTGCGTCCTGCTGATCACCGATGACGAGGAGACCTTTTCTGTTGGGAACCAGGCGTTCCTCTCGTTCGCATCTTCCAACACCAAGGAGGTGGTGAGGTTTGCGTACGTGTACCAGCGGCTGCAGCAACCGCTTCGCGACATCCTCGTGGAGGACAAAGACGGCTCGCCTTCGACACCACAGGTATTTTTATGCCGCTCGATGTGGCTTTAGAGTGTTCGATGGGATGTTTATTTGAACGTCAGTGTGTGTTTTCTGTTTGTGCACTCAGGTGGTGATCCTGGAGAGGCGTAACGCAGCGGGTAAGGCGTTGTATAAACTCGTTACCAGCTGGAACGGCAGCGAGGAAGACAAGCAGCGTCTTCAAGCGGAGCTGCAGCGACTTCAGAAGGACCCGTCCATCCTCGTACACGACGCCGTGCTGCCGGAACTCAACAACGAGTTTGCCTCGGTTTGTTTCTTCTGAATAAAACCTGTTGATTTAAGAAAAAATAAGCTTGTTACTAATCTCTACTTATCTATGTTGTTATAATAATCTGTAGATATTTGTTATCCGGTGGGTCTCTGCTTCGTATGATTATCTCTCTGAAGTCATTGATGATATTCTCCATAACAACTGGTAGGTGTGGCAGTTTCTGTGGAGTAAATTAAGTTATTTATAATTTTAGTTTGATATTTTGGATACTTGTTTCTAATTGAATCTCATTTCCTTTTGTTTTAACGTTTAGGCGAGAGATGATGCCTCTTCTGTCCCTCATCTTCTCTGCTTTGTTCATCTTGTTTGGGACTGTGGTCATCCAGGCCTTCAGGTTGGTTCCTTTTATTTTATTTCCCTTATTAGAATACAAAAAAAGCAAGTGTTAATGGGAGCAAAGGGGAAAGCACAGATAAAAGTCTGTATTTTGCTGCAGTGACTCAAGTGATGAAAAACAAATGAAACCAAAGTCAAAAGAAGCAGAAAATGGATCATCGGAGTCAGTCATCAGTACCTCCAGGTGAGAACAGGTTTTAATAGGGACTATTTTCTCAATGGAGGATTTAAGTGGTATTTTTAGGCTTTGTTTTTTTTATTATTTTTATTTTTTTTGTTTTGTTGTGTTGTTTGTAGCCGGCCTCCTAAAAAGAACTTTGTGGAGGTGACGGAGCTGACGGACATCACCTACATGAGCAACCTGGTGAAGCTGAGGCCGGGACACATGAACATCGTCCTCGTTCTCACCGACGCCTCCAAGAACATCCTTCTGAGCAAGTTCGCCAAGGAGGTCTACTCCTTCACAGGGTAAACTAAAACCTGCTCAGGGGATCTGCTCAGTTTTGTTTTTCTTTATTGTCTTAAAGCTAAATCAGCATTGAGACTTGTATTCTTTTTTTTTTTGGTACCGTTTTTGCAATCTAGCTACTTTTGCTATTTGCAAAAGTAGTTAGATTTGATGATATATCAAAATGTTCAGGTGATACAGGAGAGAGGTTCTATAGCTTTTGTTTTTTGTATTTTTTATACATATTTTATACCTATATATTAACATATACTAAAATGTTTAACCTTATTACAAATATTTTCCTCATAAAATACATTTAGATCTCTTCAGATCTTTGTGGCCTTTAGTTAATGTTTTGCCACTTTCATCTTTTTGTTACTGTTTTGCTAGTTTTAGCCTTTTGCTATTTTCATTTTTAGGTTATCCTTTTGCAACCCTTAGCTAGCATGTTGCTATTTTTAGCCTTTAGCTAGCTTTTTGCACCTTTTAGCTTGTAGACATTTTTAGCCACTTTTAGCCACAAAGTAGCCTTTTGCTACTTCAACTTTCAGTTAGTCTTTTGCTACTTTAGCTTTTAACTAGTCTTTTGCTACTTGTACCTTTATGTTAACCTTTTGCAGTTCTTAGTTGCTACTTTAACCTTATGTTAGCTTTTAGCTTCTTGACACTGTTTTGCCACTTTTAGCTACAAGCTAGCCTTTTGCTACTTTACATTTTGGCTAATCGTTTGCTACTTTAGGTTCCAGCTACCATTTTTCTTATTTAGCTTTTACCTAGTCTTCTGCTACTTGTACCTTTTAGGTTAACCTTTTGAAGCTGTTACCTAGTATGTTGCTACTTTTAGCCTTTGGCTAGCTTTTTGAACCCTAGAGCTTCTAAACACTGTTTGGCCACTTTTAGCTACAAGCTAGCCTTTTGCTATTTTACATTTTGACTAATCTTTTGCTACTTTGGGCTCCAGCTAGCATTTTCGTACTTTCACTTTTTAGCAAGCATTTTGCAGCTTTTAGCCAGTGTTCTGCTTCTTTTAGCGTGAACAGTTAAGTTTTAGCTTCTTCAGCAGATTTCAGCAGTCATTCAGCGCCCAACATGATTACAGCTATTTGCTCGTGTCTCCCAGGAGTCTGACGCTGCACTTCTCCTTCCTGAACCTGGACAAGCACAGCGAGTGGATGAACACGCTGCTGGAGTACGCTCAGGACGCCATGCAGATCGACGACGACGAGGACGACGGGGGGAACCGGAGGGTCGACTACACGGGCTACGTGCTCGCACTGAACGGCTACAAAAAGTACCTGTGCCTGTTCAAACCCGTCTACACGGGGGAGGATCACGACAGTAAGTCGTCTGAGGATGAGGCGGGGGCATCGGGGGTGAAGCTGAGATCCAGTTCTCGTGACAATCTCCCTGCACGCAAATCGAACCGCTCCCGCAGCACCGCCACCCTGCAGATCCACCACAAACTGGACCGCCTGGGCTTGTGGATGGAGAGGCTGATGGAAGGCACTTTGCCTCGTTACTACGTCCCAGCCTGGCCAGGACTCGACAAGATCACCCCCAAATAAATAAATCAAAGAAGAACTTTGTATTCATCTCCTGTCAGTGGAAAGTAGAAGGAAAGTTGTCCTTTTTTTCCATTTAGAAGAGGTGCAGATTTAATCAAACAAGGTCATCTTTATAAATTTGACCTCCACTAGGGGGCAGTGTCCTTTACTCAACCTTTAACCCTGAATGCATGCTGTTTTAAACTGTTGGTCATGTTTATTCAGACAAATGCTGCAGCTACAGCCTTGTAAAGATAAAATCACTGTGGCCGCCTGCGCTCCTGTTATCAGTTCAGTCACACTAGAAGAGATGGGAATGACCCGACTCGGTTTTTCACATTAGGACAAAAGTGTCCCACGTTTTTAGACGGTAGTGTTCACACTTTGGTGAAGAAAAGTTGAACTTCCTGTTTGGATCTTTAACCTTGTGCTTTAAAGCAGGTGTGAAGAAGAAATCTGGTCTTCATCTCCATCTGACTACTTATTAAACAGTTTAGCAGAGCCGTTAAAGAATACTGTGAAGATGCATGTAAACTAATATTTGGATTTTGAATATTTTTGCCTTCCATGCATCTCGGACCTTTATTTAAATTATTATTTATTTATTATTAATTTGCTTGTGCAATAGAGCTTACTGCTGTTATGATGATGCCTTTAACTCTGGACCTCGAGGCGTTTTTCATGGTCTTCTCGATCATGTTCTACCACAGAAACAAAACCCAAAACACTTTATTTGCGGCATTAAAATGGTTAAAATGTGTTTAAAATGTGCACATTTGAAAATAGAGTTTGAGAAAACTCTTCACCTTTAAACTTTAGTTTGTAGCTTTATGTAGCATCGAGTAAGCTAGCTATTTTTAGCTTTTAGCTAAATCTGAGAGTCACTGAAATACCTTTAATTTTTTGTTAACACTGAAAAGTGAAACTTAATTAAGGCTTAATTTTTATTTTGTAATACCTGCGTTTTGTATTAATGCTTTTTTCCCTTCTTTACTCCTAAAAAATCGTATTGTAACTACATCCTGTAAATATTGCACTTAATCTTGTTGTTTATAGGATATTTGTTTTAGAATCATCTAAAGACTGAGATGATTACGATACCAGACATGTTTTTGTTTTGTGTATCAGTAAGTTATGCTGCTGTCAGATGTTCCCGGTTGTCTTCAGTGCATTTATTGTCTTGTTTGTTGTAATAAAATAATTTTGGTTCACTGATTTACTCAATGGTGTTTTGTAGTTTAATAATTCAGTTTTTAATTAAAAATATCTGCAGTGTTCTGTCAACTTCAGCCTCTTAAAGCTAAACTACAGCAGCAAAAACTCATTTAAAGAGCATTTTTTAAAAAAAAAGGACCTATGAATTTTGTCATAATTACAAAGCAAGCAAACAAATGTAAATTTTACTATTATTAATGTTTTGACACAAACCATAGTCCAGTCAGTCATCATTCAGGTGTTGAAATGTTGAAATATCTTTACTGTAAAACTAATCCAGGCTCTGATCTCCTGGCTCCAGGGTCATTTTTCTGCAACATGTCTTAAAGTGATGAAAGCGTCTCAACGCCCTGGACACGTCTGTCTTCATGTCATGGAGCAATGAGGACGTAATCAAGGTGGTGGAGGGGCTGAAAATCAAACAGCTAGCAGGTTAGCAGTAGCAGCTAAAGTTAGCTTACAGGCCTCACAGTTACACTGCAAAAATGTCCATCTAAACAAGTTTTGATTTGAATCTGAATCTTGTCAAATTAAGTGAAATAATCTGTCAGTGGAAGAAGACGGTTGCACTTGGTAAGTAAATTTCCAGACCAACAGGATTAATAATCGAACACAACTCTTGCTTAGTATATCAGTCTAAAAACAAGTTCAAAAATACTTTTTAATATAAAACTGTAAGACTTGGTTAGATGGACAGGTTTTGCAGTGTAGAGCTTGCTTTTAAAGTAAAAACACAAAAAAATCTGAGCTAAATATTTCAACCTGAGTTGATTTTACATTGTTTTTACAGCTTTCTGACATATAACAGAAATGATTCCATTTCCTGCAGCTTTAACTTATCACTGCTTGATATTTACTTATTAATATCACAGATGTTTTGATATATATATAAACATATATTTATCAGGTAAATTTGTGGATTTGTTAGGAGGGTGAAAGCGAAGAGGAGTCAGACGACAGAGGAAACAGAATCAAGACAGAAAGCTTTAATTAATATAAAGGTTGCAGCAAACTTTACTATGAGAGTAAAAGTGTTACACTTTAATCAACAGGAACATTTTAGAAGAAATCACTTCTATTTCAAAGTGAAATAAACATTTGTTCCTGTTCATGTCTTCTTTTTTTTTTACTCTAAAACTAATAAACACTATGAGGACATCCAGCAGATGTCAGTGCAGACCGTCCAACAGCACAAAAACTACTTAAACTACAATCAGCAGTGTTTATCTGCAGCTCAGAGGAAGAAAAATGTTTTCTGATTACACAATCTTCAGGTTTTCAAATAATAAAACACAGCTGAAGAAAATGAAAACAGTAAATAAATTTTATTTAACTACCATCTGACCATTGAACTTTGTCGTTTACTTGTTAAACAGCTGAAATTATGATTCTTTCAAGTCACCAAGAAGATGATGCTGAAAAAAAACCTCCTGTTCGTAAAACAAGTGAAGTTCCCGAAATATTTCATTTCTGTAGTGGAGAAACATTTGGGTGGAGGTTTGATTCTGTCACTCGTCTCTCATCAGTGAAAACTTCTGCTCAGAAGGTGGAGTTTTCTCTGCTAAAAGCTCAAATGTTCTTTTTTTTGTTTGTTTTTTACAGTAATAATAACTTAAGATTCAGTGATTTTCTCATGAAGGGGAAGTCACACCCTTCCTCGCAGATTTGACCTCAGACACATTTTTACCGTTTTCCTTTTAAATCTTTGGAGCCTCATTAAGGACTTCTGCTCAGCTGTGTGTGTATCTTCTAATATTGACTTATTTATTACTGTACACACATACACACAGAGATCTATATCTTAAATGTCAGCTCTGACTCTGCAGCAGCACAATGTCCTGACAGTTAAATCCATTCATCAATTCATCATTTGGCCTCTTTCTGTCTTTAAACCTAAAGCCTGGGTCGAGTTTAGAGGCAGAAATCAAGGACACATAAAAGCAACTCAAAACTTAACAGTGAAAGAATTTGTCTAATTAATGTTCCCCCCTCTCCTGTAATCCCACAGCCTGAGCCATCTGAATTACCAGGGAATGAAGTTTTAAACTAGCTTGACTTTTGCTGAGGGATTTGCTTTCGGTGAAACCACACTCTTGATGAAAATCCAGGGATTTAACCACAGCAGGAAGTCAAGGCAACAAGTAAATCTATACGGGCTGAAATATTAATGAGCCCTGATTGAGTTTTTGCAAGTTGAGGAAAGTCAGAGGAAGGTGCAGAACTGCAGGGATTATTAGAGAGCAGAGTTGTGGGTTTCACAAAATCTGAGCCGCAGCATCAATTTATGACTTTTAGACTTTATGAGAAGAAAATCCTGCTGGACTGAGCGGCTTTATAACAACAGATACTATGATGTATGATATTAAGAATAGATGCTTCTGTACCTTACATATTAAAGGAGACATGTCATGCTTTTTAATCTTTCTTTTTCCCATATCATTCAGTTGGGGTCTATTTAAAGTGGAACTGCAATGCTTTGATCTGAATTCCTCCATATTGTAACTCCACAAGCCCCACTTTCAGCCCTTTTCTGAGGTGTCTCAGATCAACTCGTTTTGATGCTGCCTCTTTAAATCCAAACGAGTACACACCACAAGGCATTTAACAGCTAAAAATATGAATTTTGCATTTGTCCGCTTTAGATACAGTTTTTTCACCTGTTTATTCAATATTTTATTTATTCTGCAGGAAAAAAAACTTGGTCTTTGAGGAACTAAAAATGTTTTTTCAATGTGTCACCTAAAAAGAAGGTTCAGACTTACTGTTAAAGGATGGTCTGAATGCTTCTTCTTGGACTGTAAATCTCTGTGCTGGTCTTGTGACGGACTGGTGACCCCCCTGCTCCCCATCACAAGTCCATCTTCTCTTGTTTGTAAAGCAGATATGGACAAAATAATACAAGTGTATGTTGAGAATTTGTCAGTATTCCTTTATTCCTTGGGCCGTCTGTCCATATAATTCTTGACAGGCATTCAGAGCCATCTTGTTTTTGAAAACGATCTTGTTTCCCCCTCAGAACCACTTGGAGCAGAGATTTATGTGTTCACACACACCTGCAGCACAGTTTGTCCTGAAACTTCTTCTTGCTTGTTTCAGATACAATTAAGACAAGTCATCTGTTTGCATCAAAGAACACAAACATTAAAAAATATATTTAAAATAATAGGCTTGAACTTATATAGAGCTTTATCAAGTCAATGTGGACACCAAAGTTCTTTACACTTCAATCATTCACACACTGATGGTGGTGCTACCATACACCAGTGACACCAGACCCTCTGACCACCATCAGCAGGCCAGTGGGTGGAGTGTCTTGACCAGGGACACAACGACTGAGACAGCTGGAACGGGGGATCGAACCAGCAACCTACCGGTTACAGGACGACTCCCCTAACCACTCCACCACAGCTGCCAAAATAAAATAAAATGTCTCAGCTTGTTCCAGTCAAAACAGGAAGTTGTCCCTTTTGTTTTCTTCTGTTGCCATGATGAGGTCACTTCCTGTGGCTGAGACTGACAGGAAGTGAGAGAAACTTAATGAGGAAAAAGCAAATAGATGACTTTTAAAAGCGTATCGAAGTCAACTCAAACTTTTCATTTTGCATTTTTAATAAAATAATAATTGTGCTTTTAGATAGACTTGATACACATGGTCAGATTTATTGTATTTGTTCAAAACTTGAGACAAAGTGGAGAGATGAAGGATTTCAAAAATCTAACAAACCTCTGGTGTGTGGTTTAGTGCAGTGACTGTGAAAAATCTGTGAATATCGATGCTGGGGTTGGCAGGAATCAGAATAAAGGCCAAATAAATAATTAAAATAGTCTTAATCTTGTAAAAGCAACCCCTGTAGCTCTTTTGGCTCACAGGACACACAGAGCCTCATTGTTCTGTCTATGGACACAGTCTGTCATTCCTTTACTTATATTGTTTCTATTTTCTTTTCTTTGCAAAAATCTATGGGTATTACAAACAATAGACAGGAAACCATGACAAAAAAAAAGATAATTCAAGTTGGTTAGTTTGCAGTTTTGGCTGCTTTACAGCAAATGAGAAAACAGCTGCTGCCTGATTGTCCTCTCTGAATGATTCTGGCTTCGTTTTTATGTTTGCTTTTCCAAATTTTACATCATTAAAACCCCATATGCCTGGTTCTTTATCTCTTTTGGTTCCTGAGCAAGAGTAATGAGCACTTTTACAGCTGAAGCTTGTTTTCATTCTTATCTGTCAGACAGCATGTAACTCTCACCTAATGTGATTATTTCATACAAGTTAAAGACTGAACATAAATTAAAAAAAAGACAAGACATCACAATAAAATTCCTGAAACATTTATTTGTGAATTCTTTGACAATCAAGAGGCAGTTAGATCTTATTTTTCGAGCTACCTTGGTTGGAAAAACAAACATACCCACATTCTTTAAAAGTGCCCTTTATGTTGGACACGATTTTCTAAATTTTGACGCCATTTTTAAATGTTTTACTTAATTTAAAATTTACCTATGTACAGAGGAAATGCTCAAGTGTTGATTACAGGAAGGAGAGAGCTACATATTTCCACAGCGACCCCAGGTCAGATCAGCTGTCGACATTCAGCTTTTCTCAAAGAAACAAAAAAAAGGGCAGAGTACAAACCTTTCTTTTCTCTTCAAGTTACAATACAAGGGCAAACCTGTCTTTATTTTTATTTTTTAAGTTAGCTTTCATTGCATTCTCCTTTTATCTACGAATCAAGCATCGTTAAAAAAGAAACATTCGATTAAACAAAGCAGATGTACAGGCAGTCTCTAGAGTGTAGCTACCATCATGAACAACTAAGAATTTATTTACATAATCCCAGCATGTAATAATCTTTTCAATGATACAGAAACATTAAAAAATAAAACTGGAAATAAACATGTTGCCTTCACAGGCTCACATATGTCACATATTGGCTGGTGATGTGGGATCTGTAAAAACCTTTTTTAGCTGATGAAATGACAAATACACAAGATGACAAATGCAGAATTTGAAATGTATTTCCATCTCGGTTGTGCAATATCTCATGTTGTATTAAATATAACTAAAATTTGAACAAAGATTTAGCATTGTTTAGCATAATTCATTTCATTGTTTGAATCATTAAAATAAGAAATCCTCTTCAACGTGCTAGTCATTACATGGTCTAAAGTACTTCATGATTTTAGCTCAAAACATTTAATCAAAATGTATTATTATAATTTTCATCTATTTTCATCACAGAAATGTCACCTTCCAATCTCGTCTCAAATTTTACTCGTTGGCTACATAAGAAGTTTTTAAAAACAACAGCTGCACATTAAAAATGACAACATTTAAACAATTTCCTGATGGAAATAATTCAAAATTTGGAATAATAATAATGTTTCAAATATTTAATAAAAAATTAAGACATTTTAATAAAAACAAGACACTTTTTTAAAGAGGAAAGGCACTAAAGTGGCCTTTTTGTGTACAGGTGAGACTTATGATATTGGGAAAAAATAACTCTAAAAACTAGTTGTTTGCAACTAATTGATTATTGTTATGGTTAATGTACAAAAAGATGTGGTTTGTGTTTAATGATGTCAGAGTGTAAGAGGTAGAACAGAATTTGGTAAACCTTCTGCCCAGAGTTTCATACATGTGATCAGAAAAACAAAAACACATCAAGTCATGTTAATCAGGTAAAATATATCAAAATCCCTGCCATACTGGGGTGTAATGATGTAGTTTTTGTACATTGTGCAAGTTTATTTTCCCATGTTTTACACAAAAAAATGTTTGTGTTTTTGACGTTGAAACATGTATGTCACCCGTTTATATGAAATGCAAAATTAAGGGTTTTAAGAACGGATACAAAGCAATGGCCTATTATTTCTGATGCGAGTCTGCAGAGCAACTACAAACCACAAATGGTGCCAGTGGTAATTATTGTGGTTTGTTTATGTGTGGTGGGAGAGACTGTGGGACAACTGAATCACTACTGGCAAAGACCAGTGGAAACAGAGAGCTCCAACTCTGCCTGTCTGCATTGTATTTTGTTTTGTGCACAACTTTTCAAGACCTTTTTGTTTTATATATAGTATTTTGATAGATATTTTAAGTAGCCCAATAAAAACTTTGTAGCCCACATATGTTTAATTGACATTTAATTGATATATTTCTCACAAAAAACTGATTATTAGGCCTGTTTTTCCTAATAATTTAAGCAGTGCCTTTGAATTTACTCTTATTGACTTGTGTCTGAGTTGACATGTGTCTGATAAAATGTGAACTTCCAAAAACAAAAAACAGCTAGTCACAAGCTGTGGCTAAACGCAGCTAGCATCTGACAAAAGCATATTTGGATAAACAGAATTCAACTGCGAGAAACATGATTAGTATATTGATAGTGAGAGTAAAGTGTTTTTCTGTATAAATAATTTGATTAATCTCAATTTGTTTTCTTTCTGCTTTATAACCAGAACTCTTTTTTTCAGTAGCCTAGTATATAAATCATTGTGGCGGCTTGCTAGCTTAAAAGAGCTAACATTTCAAATGAACTCATTAATAAGTCCAGTTAATTCATGATTCTCCTAAAACTGTTTATTATTTCTACTAACAACAAACATATTTATGGAGCCCGTCTGGTGACATGGTAGAAAAAAATAATTATCACGTGGCCACAAGATAATTTTCTGCAGTCTGCTTCAGGTTCAATATTTCAAAGATTAATGGGCTATTTTTGAAATTACATTCAACGCCCTAGTTGAGTGTCAGGATTTTTTACTGTGTTCCTGAACGTTACAAAGCTCTGTTCAGTCATGTCATACAATATGAATGAATGTGGTTTATCTTTCACTTGAACACTCCCATTCAGGTACGAGTCCCTCATAACAATGTCTAATTGAGTGTATTACGTGAATACAGTGTATGTCATCAGCAACCTATTTGAATGTCATTATAATTCATTCCTAGATTAAAATAAAATGTAATTAATTCAAACTTATCCATGTTAACAATCGACAATCTGCATAGAAATGAATGCAAAAGTTAACTATCTTGCGAGTCTACACATTATCATCTCGTTGCCACCTGATAATTTTTTTTCTACCATGTCACCAGACGGGCTCCGTACATATTGTCTTTTTGGTGTTTTTCTTTGTGTTTTGCTAATTCAAAACTTAAATATTTAAGATTAAAATGTAATGCTTAAACATGCATTAAGATGAATTTAGGTCTTCAAATTTGGCTTTTGACTGCAAAGATTCTGTCATGAAATACAAAAAAAGCAGTGGTCGCTTCAGTTTCTTAGAAATGTTTGTAGTACCTGTTATTTTTTAATCAAATGAACCAGACTGCTTGAGTAAAATTATTTGTGGTGATTTCTATTTTTTATTTTTACATCAGAGTCCAGTCCTGTAGGACCCAGACCAGAGACTGGTTTCATGCAGTTGGATTTGGACTCTCGGTGAGGGCCAAAGCCGAGACAGACAGACTGTGGGTTTTCCTCAGCATGTTATTTAAATACACACACTGTTACTGTAATGCCCTATTTTAAACTGCTGAGTCACTTAACTGTGTGTTGGACTGCTACTCATACACAGATGAGTGGATTCCTTGTTTTAGGGCAACAAGCCCACACAGCAGGTTTTACACCAAGTAGCACCAAGATAAACTAGAAACAAAAAACAGGCTAAAACAAAGAAAATATTACAATAATAAAAACTCTTGTTATAAAAAAGTAATGCATACTATGTCTTCCTATAGCATTTTGCTTCTCCTTCATTGTGATACAGTACTTTATTGTGAATTTAGGACAGGTTGGTTGTAAAGGCTGCTTGGCTTGAGTGTTTGAGTCCAGTTTCAGTGTGAGCTAACAGTCTAACAGGCACTTTGATCAGTTCATTAATTAGGAAAAACCACGACATAAAGCAACTGAATCAGAGAAGCT
This sequence comes from Cynodonichthys magdalenae, assembly GCA_031762555.1. Taxonomy (NCBI): domain Eukaryota; kingdom Metazoa; phylum Chordata; class Actinopteri; order Cyprinodontiformes; family Rivulidae; genus Cynodonichthys; species Cynodonichthys magdalenae. The sequence goes on along the minus strand of JARVJO010000024.1, from coordinate 20,082,308 downwards.
TGATTTGTTTATGATACTCTCCATCGTTTCAGCTAAATAATAAACCTTGCATTCTAGTAGTTGTGCCAGACATTAAACTGAAATGCTTGCTATGTGGTTAGAATAAATAAATATTCTTTGTCCAGTGTTAAATAATAAAGTTTGAATATTTCATTTAGTTTAAAAAAACAGTCTTTTACCTATTTTTTCAGAATTAGGTCAATTTTTTGGTGCTTTAACCACTCAGACTTCAGATAAACAATTACAAATGTTCCCGACCTCTAAAAAAAGTTTACATTGAAGCTACATTAAAAAAAAACTGTTCAGTTTGAGCTTTACTCTACCAAAACATCATAACGAATCCCTTCATGTTCTTAAATAAAAAAAGAATGAAGGCTGCAAATGCACTAATGTCAAGTTTTTAAACAAAGGTCTGCTGTGTGGTATAACAAAAACGGAATGCGGTTTTTGTTTTTTACATCTGGTACTCTGAAAAGCTAAATCTTAAATAAAAAATACCTCCAAGTCCTGTGAGCATATTGGTCCCAATTAGACCTAAATAAGAAAAAGTCTCCAATGTGTGTAAACAACAGTTATTTTATGACAACTTCAGGTGTGCACATGTCTTCATCAATTTATTATTTAAAGGTTTATGAATGATTTTGACATCAGTGAAACTTTATCACCATCTGCTTTTAAAATTGGTTTCTTACTTTTATAAATAATGGTTTCAAAACTCTGGAAGTTGTGGTCAAACTCTCCAAGGAGCAGAGTGTACTCTTACAATAAAAGAGTGTACTCTTACAATAAAAACAACCAAAAGAGACTTTTGGCCGTTTTGGTTTTGCTTATAAATGAGATCAGTTTATGGTCTCGTTTTAGAGCCATTAGATCCCAAAATCCTTCATTTAAATCCAAGCCTGGTCAAGCTGGGAGATCCAACCCAACAGTCTTGGTTTGCTGAACTAACAGGACACGATGTGAGCTATCTGTCTGTGATGTGTGGTCAAGGCTTTAATGCTTTTTATGCAAAAGCTAATCTAAGCAGCGTGACTTTCCAGCACAGCATTCGTGTTTCTCCATAGTTCATCACTCTGTAGATCATCGTATGTCTCAAAGACAGAAAGTTTCAGAGGTTCTGTCTCAAAGTAAAACATTTTACAGCTAATATAAGTTTCATAGCTCCCAAAGTTTCATTAAAACTTTAAATATTTATAAACCTGACTTGGCTGCTTGATGGCGACGACGATGATCTGAACTGTTTGTACCTAATATGTTATTTGTTTATTCAGTCCTGACATCATGATTTGACATCATTTGATTCTCCTTCATCCAGGGTAAGTATTGATTAGTTTGGAGTGTAGGAAGGTGTCTATTTTCTGATCTGCTGGTAGTTTTGTGATGTTGGATCAGTCCTTGGCATCAGAAGTTAATTAGTGTGAAAATGAATGTGTGCAGGTGGCAGTGGGTCTGTCAGGCAGTCAGTGCTGTGTGCTCTCACCGTGTGTGTGTGTGTTGGGTTTGGCAGTGCGCCTGTGTGGCAGGTTGCAGGTGTGTGTGTACATCTGGTTTGAGAAGCGTCTTTGTGGCAGTAGTGTTTGTAAGAAGTAAATGTGAGTCTTTTTATTTTTGTTGTTGGGGGGAGACATCACTCGTTACAGACGTCTCCTTTCTCCTCTGTTGGAGCTGGAGACTCTTGTGGACGATGCTTGCAGTGGCGAGCAGCTGCTCTGGATGGTCGGGAGGACTGGGCGGCGCAGTCACAGGGTGCATCCTGGGAAACAGAAAAGCATGTGATACAAAGTGCTGTAGAATTTCAAACAGAGAAATAAAATTGTAACTGTGCTGCTTCGGAGTTTAATGTGAAACTCACCTCCAGCGCTGCCCCTGCAGCCGCAGCGATGCCCGTTTCGTTCCCTCCTCCCATGATGTTGATCATCTCCTCCCCAGCTGTCTGTCTCATAAACCTCTTGTTAACAATTCGAGTCACGCTGTCATTGCTTCCACCTAGCCCAGACAGAACGCTCACACCCACTGAAACACAGTCCAGCTTGTGTTCATCCACACACAGAACACCCACGCCTCCGAGGCCGGCAAGGGAGTCTCTTTGAGCTTTCTCCCCGGGCACGGTGACTCCTCCTGGGCTACGACTGCTGCAGACGTTCCGAAAGAACTCCTGTACCAGTCCTCCATACTTCTGAGAGCTGGGGTCCGATCCACAAACTGCAGCTACAGAGGGTTTTCCTGCAGCAGGAGGATGCCGAGCTGGGCTGGCAGTCTGACTGGGTCCTGATGAAGCACAGAGATCAGAGGTGTGTTTCACAAATGACAGACATGAGATCTGCTTAAAAACATTAAATGTTTTTCTTGAGTTACTGATTAAACCTTAAATACATAGGCGTACCCATTTCAGCCTTCCAAAGTGACTCTGTGCTTCCAGAATGCTCCACCACGCTAAAAAGGCTGGAGAGGCCGTCGGTGAGGCCGTTCAGAACGGGGCTGTCCCTCGTGGTGGTGGAGCGAGCCCACGCAGAGCCCCCACCTATGGGTCTCTGCTGGAGGCTCCACAAGCTGCGGTCCCTGCTGGAGGACGTCCCGTCCAGTCTGGAGGTGGAGCCTGAAGGCAGAAGTTCGCTTCGTCACGATTCAAAAAGGTTTTAAAAGAATGTTTTTTTAAAGAAAAGTTGAGAAAGTAGCACTTACCGGACGACACCCTGCGCTGTAATTTTGGAGATCCGTACTTGGGCGAGCAGCACGGCCTCTCGATGCGGCTGTGAACTTTATCCAGAGATGTCGAGATCTGACGAGTTCGGGCCGATGCCAGCGAGGAGGTTGTTGATGAAGGGCGAGGAGACCAAGCTTTGGAGTGTAGTCCGGTCCCTCTGCTGCTGGGAAAGGTCTCAGTTTGTAGCCCGATGCTGACAGACTGAGCTGCAGTCTGTGTGGACCTGGTGCAAACACCAACAGCCTGGATAGGAAAATAATAATAATAATCAGAAAGGGGTTTGATGGAAACTTTATTGAGAAGAATCATAAAGAAAAGCACTACCTGAGTCCCAGGTTCTTTGCTGGACTTCCTCTCCAGAGAAGAGGAGCGAATGGCTTGACGGACGCAGTTAGTCATTTCCTTCATGTCGTCACTCAGGTTGGCTGAAATCTCTCCGATCTCCAGGTTGTGGAACGGAGACGTGGACGTTATCCCGTCCACCACACTGTTAGCAGTCCCGCTGCTCACGCTGTTAATAATAATGCTGGGCATGGAACTGGAGATGCAGCTGCTTCTGCTCTCCAGCAGCTCCCGGTGCTGCTTGGACAGTGAGCTCAGCCATTGCTCGTAGGAGGAAGTCAAAGAGGACGCAGGTTGTTGGTGCTGACAGTCGGCGGCGTTCAGCAAACCAGCGTCGTGTTCCAGAGAGAAGCTGCCAGTTTGGACGTGATGAGGATCTGTGGTGTCCTGGTTATTTCTCTGGTGCTCCATGCGTCTCACGGCTGGAGGGCTGTAGTAGATGCGGATGCCGGTGCGATCGGGAGCCGTGTAGCTCCGCCGCACTGATTCTGCGTCAAACTGAGATGCAACCGAGCTTCTATGTGAGCCACTGGGACCATCCCAGGTTTTACACGTGTCTATGATCTCTGGAGTCTGAAGGAAGAGAAAACAACAGCTACGTTTACATTGACATAAGCAATCGGATTTAAACGGCCATGCGTCATGTAAACACCCCATTCGGATTATTTAATAGGATCACATTTCAATCCGATCAAAGATTTATTGTCTAAACGTAAAGTTTGTAAATTAAAAACTACAAACCTCGTTGCTCAGGTAGGTCCAGTTCTTCCTGATCATGTGACCCAGCTCGGGGCGTGCATCAGATGTTTTCTCCTCCTGACTGTCAGTTTTATTGCAATCTGGGTCCTCCTCTTTTAATGTAGATTTGATCCTTTAAACAAAAGAAGTAATGAGGGAGAAGTTAAGCTAGGCTGTCACAATAAACGCAACAGCTAGGAGTAATAATAATATACTGATTATTAACAGAGTTTAATTAATGGAAAATATTCACAATCAGACCAGAACAAGCAGCAGCACTTTGCATTGGCTGATTCCATTACCTTGGTAAAACCGATCCATTAGCAACAGCTGTGTCTGAAACCGATTCATCACCCGGCAGCTTCGACTGGGAGGAAAAACAAGCCTGTCAGTTTATAGGAAATCATTTGTTTTGTTTTTTGTAACTAATTAACATTTAAATGACCGGAATCACGCAGACATTATTACACCTTCAGGATTCTACTTTTCATTTTAATTTCCTCAGTGAATGTTTTCATGAACACACATGTTTGTATTTCTATCCTCATGGGGACTTTGCACTGACTTCCATTCATTTACTGGTCATTTCTACAGCCTAACCCCCTTACCCTAAACCTAACCACCCCAGAACATACCTAACCCTAAACCTAACCTAGTTTAATTCTGAACTTAACCCCCAACCCAAAAATGGAGTTCCACCATATTCGGAACAGTCTTTGGTCTTCATAAGGACTACTGGTCTTTGCAGATGTGTTTACCAGAAACTGTCCTTAAAGGTAACAAACACAAGTATATACTCACACACACACACCTACAAGTACAAGTACACACACACAGTCTGGTATATATATCCCCGTGGGGACCGTGCATTGACTTCCATTCATTTTTTGGAAATTTTATAGGCTAACCCTGACCATTTACCATTAACCTCACAGGTACCTACCTGACCCTAAAACTAACCTAAACTCAGTTCACACCATGGTCTTAAACCTAACCCCCCACCCGTAATTTGCATTTGGACCCATGAGGACCAATGCCCCGGTCCCCACGAGGCTGCTTTTTTGGGAAAATTGTCCACACCATGTAAGAAAAACAAGGCCAGACACACACATAAACACAATGATGCTGACTCATTGTGTTTCACACTTGAAAGCCTGATCTAAAACTAAGGAGTAATTTCCTTTCAAAGTAAAAAGAAATGATGGAGATTGTAAGGAGGAAGAATTACATCTGCAGATAATCTGCTCAGTTGTGCTGATGCACATTTTTCACCTCCACCTGCAGCTCAGTGAGCCAAAGCCCAAGCTGTCAGGATGAGGAACCTGTGCTCACAGAGAGCTTTAGGGATGCTAAATCAGTTTCACAAAGTGGCGCCTGGGAGTACACCTTTATTTATTTATTTTTTCAAAATACCAGACCTTCTTTTATAAGTTTTCAACGCCACAAAATGTTACATCAGCTGAACAGTCCGGCAGGCTTTGCACTAACTGGTCTAATGGGGGCGCCACGATTAAACGTCACAAGTGTTTGAACGTCCATCAGTTTTACAAGAAGAGTAAAAACACTTGAGATGTGTGGGTGACTGAGCATGACACAAACAAAGACTAACAGGTTCTGGGTATATTCTCCGGCTCTGTTTTCTCTGCACTGGGAACTAAACAGAAAGAGGGAAGGAAGGGGAGAGAGACAGATGGGAGATGGAGAGAAAAGAAATGAAAGAAGGTGAGGAAAGGTGGTCTTTATGAAACTAAACACTTCAAATTTGACAGAAGGGTTCTAACTGCGCCTCTGGTACCTCAGTTATATTTATGGTGAAACGTTTTAACATTCTGACTTACAGTCTGATGCAGAACTTCATCATTCCTCCCTGACATGCTGAGCTGATTTTTACAACTTCATACAATATTCAGGTTAAAATAAATTAAAGTACTTTGGAGTTGGTTGGATACACCCTCTAAGAGAACCTCAAATATTTCTCACATAAAACTGCTCGTCGTACCAGCTCCTGTTGAGTGGCCTCCCTCAGTCTCTGCTCCCACTGAGCTCTCTCCTGACTGAACCGCTCCCGCAGCTCCAGCTTCTCTCTGCTCCAGTTCCGCTCTCCGATTTGAAGCTGACCGATGGAACGATTGATCAAACGAAGTAGGACATGGAAACAGAAAAAAAGAGAAACATGTTAGAGTCGATGTGCATGCTGTCATTAATACAGCTCAGTTTTTTTACCTTAAGCAGTACCAGGTTTCCAAACCTCAACTTGACTCTTAGGTTACAGGTTTTTATCCATGTTCACATTTACCTGTTTAGTTAGGTCCATCACTGCTGCGTAGGACTCAGCAAGGAGGTGCTGGTGCTCCTCGCGCTCCTTTTTGAGTGCCACCTTCAGGTCGATGGGGTCCGGCGTTTCGGTGGAAGACAGGGCTGCTGTCGCTTTGCTTGCTTTGCTCTCAAGCTGGAAGACACAAAACAGGAACCGCAATAAAAACATTTTCTAGTTTCTTTTAAGCAAAAAGCAGCTGAGTCAATAACACTAACATATGCAAGAAGATGCAAGAAGCCAAAAGTAGCTAAATATTAGCTGAAAGTCAGAGGAGTATAGTAACTAAGTACATTTACGTCGTTACAGTACTTAAGAATTTTTTTTGAGGATTTGTAAAATTTACAAAGTATGTTTTCAATTGTAACTTTTACATTTATTTCTTTCCATTCAAAACCTAAAATGATATTTTCACTTCCTTACTTTAAAATTTAAGACCTCGTTACATGTCACAAATTTAAATTTGACCAAACTCATCATAAAAATAGTGATATTAAAACAATATCAAAAACAAAAATAACACATAATGCCTCCTGTTTAACACAGATATTATTTTGACATCTCTGACTTGCCAGATTTTTAAACCAATTTTATTTTCACTTTCATAGTTTTATCTTCAACTGTTTGTAGGTTTAACTGTCTTGGATGTTCATAGAAATGGTTTTTACCAGTTTTTAGTCAAGAATCTGATGTTTCTGTAGACACATCTTGTCTAATTAAAATAACTTAAAGGAATTAAATTAGAAAACTGGGGGTTTGGTTTTAAGAGATGAATGAACCAACTGGCTGGCCAAACTCACACACACTAGCCCTCCACTAAACCAAGTTGAGTAACTACAAATAAAGCAATTTACATATTTTCTTTAAAAAGAATTGTGTAAATTGCTCAATTTACACAACTCGTTTAAGTGGAACCAGTCTGGTTAAGTAAATTTAACATATCATTTCTTAGAGTGTGTATAAAAGTACTTTTACTTTTCTGAATATTGTGAGCAGTTTTATGACTTTTACTTAAGTACTTTACTTATTGATGAAATTCATTTTTACCAAAGTCGACATTTCTGTTAAAGTATTTTTACTTTTACTTAGTTACTTCTTTTAAGAACTTTATATACCTCTTCTGAAAATTTATTATTTAATTAAGTAGCCAAAGGTAATAGCGGCACAATAGTAGTTAAAAATAAAAGTGGCATAAAAAGACATAAATAAGAAAGTATGCTGCAGCAAATTTCCAAAAGAACAATGCTTTGGAAGGAGCTTAACTTAATTCTACTTAACTATATGGGGAAATATTTATAAATAAAGTTAAATATTTTTAAAAAGTATGAAAAATTACAAAACAAAAAAAACAGAAGTCGAAGCACCCATTCCCTGAGTAAGCTGGGTGTTTTTATTTATAAAGAACACAAAGCATGCAGGCAGAGTTCATTAGACTGCAAAAAATGTGCAGAGAAACAAAAACAGGGAAACAATAATGTGAAAGTTGAATCGGCATTCACACAATAATAAAATATTCCTCAGAAACATGTTATTTCTTAAACGTTCCTACAATAGAAACAGACAAAAAAAACACAAACCTCTACAAATATTGTTACAGGAATCAGACTTTTAATGGACCAATTATTTATAAGAGGAAGTCCCAGCATTAATGAGTATTTTGCCTTCCTTTACTTTTCTGTCTCTATCTTCCTCCTGACATCTTCCCTGCCGTTTAACTTCTCTCCTCCTTCTACCCCATCTCATCACCTCTCATCCCTGCAGACGTCTCACCCTTTATTTAGAGCTGTCCCACCCCGTCTTTCACCCTCTCTTCCAGCCTGCTGTCACAGACCCTGTAGGTGGCATCGCCTAAAATATTTATGAGGAGTTTTACATTTTCCTCTCTGTCTGAGCCGCACGCCGCACACAGCCAACACCACGGACCCATCAGTTTGACAAACGGGTGCAGACGATGGCTCTGCAACAGCCACACCTCCCAGACCCATCAATCCTCTCTCTGTCCCGATGTGTCTGGCTCGGTGGCATCTGTGTGCGGTGCTAATGGTACTGTCAGCCAACCAGGCACGGTAAAACACACGCTCAGCCCAGCTCCCGTCTCTCATGGCAACCCTGTTTTTCTTATTATTGACGAACATGGCCTAATGAGACTCTCATCTCAGCGAGGTTTACAGCTCAGGCAGTAAAATGGAGGCTGTTTCACCGGCTGACTGGTGTTTATTGGTCCATCAGAGGCTCCTGATTTACCACTCGCTACTTAAGATTCAGTAAGTTCGAAGCCTCTATTTGGGTAGCAGGCAGAAGCAACACTCCTAGATATATTAGGCAACTGGAAAGAAAAAACAAATAAAGAAGTTTTTGTTTTAAATGCACAAACCACATGAGTTGTTAGCGAGCAGATTCTTTTTTTCGGTTTTCAGAAAGAGTCGAATTTAGTTCACCGTGCTTCTAGTTTTTATTCTCGCCTCAGCAGAAATGTCTCCTTAAACAAGCACAGCGTAAGCAAAACGTCCTTCCATCAAACGCGTGCCTACATGTAACCATCAAGGTGGTAAATCAGAAACAGTTCAGGCTGCACCCTAAAAGAAAACACACAGCGTTTTTTTTTTTTCAAACACAGACAGCACTGAGTTCCACCTGCGTTAAATTTACCAATTGATGTGGCAGCTGTCATCCTTTGTGAGTGAAGAGCACAGAACAGATGTGGTGAATCAGAGTTTCCAGCTGCTCTCGCTGTTTTTACGGGAACAGCAGGTGTTTGTAACCCCGTCCTACGGCAGGGGGGGGGGGGGGGGTAGACTGATCGACCCAAATGATCCGACGCAACTAGACAAGTGACCTCGGCTCTTCACGGGTTCACAGAAAGAAAAACGTTTTAAAGCTCCATCCATTATTTGCAGTTTGTTGACTCTTTCTGAAACTGAACAGTGATAATTTCCCATCAATCTCCTTGCTTTTGACATGTTTGGTTTAAACAACTAGGGGATTCACGGTAAGCAGCCAGAAAGCTTTGGCATGATCAGGTAGTTTAGCAAACTGATGGAATAGAGAAATTGCTTGCAGATGTGATATCTAGGTTAATGAAACAAATACACACGTTGTGTGTGGTTTCATTCGACTAAAATTATGATAAACGTTGAAATAATGCTTGGTATTCTGGATTGCTGGAATCCTACACAGAGTCATTTTTATCGGGTAAGGTTACTATCAAAATGAATGGTATGCGTAAGAGTCTAAATTTGTACATTGCAGTCAATAAACGTGCATACATTTCAGATTTGTATGGATGTAAAATAAAATATGTTATCTGTGAGAATACAAGTTTAGGAGTTACAAAGCTACAACTTTGCAACAATACAAGTGCGAATCACAAACTTACATGTACAATTCTTCCACCCCAAGGAGCTGTCAAAAAAAAACAGACATTATGCATGGAACACTGAAAAGATCGATCAAACGTCATACAGAGCATGCGTGAAAAAGACAGTGGCTGACAGGTGCAAATGCGCAGCAAACAGTAAACGCTCTGCAAACAAGAAAAAAAAAATGCACAAAAATAAAACACTGCAAAGAAAAGAAATGATGCATTTATAAAACTGATTGCATGTTAAAAAAATTATGCAAGTTCAAAAACACATTGTACTTGTAAGTTTGTGATTCGTACTTGTATTGTTGCAAAGCTGTAACTTGTAACTTGTATTCTCACAGATAAAATATTTGATTTTACATTAATAAAAATACAAATCTGAAATTTATGAATGTCTATTGACTTAAATGTACAAATTTAGACTCTTACACATACAATTATTTTTGATAGTAACCTTACCTCATACATTTTGCTTATTCCCCGTCATAAAATCTGCAGGAATATCACTTTAAGGGAAAGGGGAAGCATCTTGTCTCTTTGCAAGCTGCTCCCATCCACTATAGGACATCAGAAGACAAATGATCTTGTACCTCAATGCAAAGGCCCAACCCGCTCAGAACATGACGATGATTAATGATGACTGTCAGTGTTTGTGTGCATCTCTGTGAGTCATATTGAATTTTGGGTGCTGGATGGAGCAAGATAAGGCCGAGAAGATCTTCCAGTGCTGGAACATTGACTGCAATATAAAACCTTTACACGCTCTTTTTTTTTTTTTTAAATTAGTGCCTTTTCTTCACTTTGACATGTGATGAACAGAGGTTTTTCTATGGATAAATAATGCAAGTTTACACATTTTTTCAGAAAAAATATTGAAGCTTTTTCAGCCTTTACCAGATGATAATAAAGTTTGCAAAACAAAATCCAGACACAAGCTGTGAATTTAAAGACATTTTATACATTTATACATAATCTTATTCCAACATGCCAGAACCAGATATCCTCAGATATTAAAAGGCCTTTTTCAAATTGTCCAGTATGAACAGGCCTTCTGCCCTCTTTTAATTTATCTGTCATCTGCTCAATTACACTGAGGGTGTGTTCCATCTGAGAGCCTGTTAATTAAAACTATTACTGCTTCAGCTGCTGTTTTGAAACAGAGAGATAAAAGTATCGAGGTGAGGAGGAAGTATTAAAGTCATTACTCAAAGCTTGCAGACGAGAGAACAAAACAGTTTATACAGACAAATAAACTACCTCACAGACGGAGGTTAGGCTAAAATTTAAAGAGACTGTTTTACACAAATATCCAGGTTCAGGTTTTACTTTTGGGTGGTTTTAATAGAATAATTTTAAATGCTTTAAAAAATCTTTATGCTGTGATAGCACCTAATGTTAGCTCCTGTCTGAAATGTTTGTCTGGTCCCTGTCCTGACAGATAAGATTGCTCCGGATTGTTCAGCTGATCGGCCAAAATCCCTAAAGTACTAAAGTACTAAAAAACCTAAAGTACCCATTTGTTTTCATTTTGAGGTGCGCGAAATTACCCACCCGGCAGACATTTTGCATATCTGTTGAGGAGAAGACAGGTGGGCCAAGAAAGACTACAGATTTAGTGGATGAAAAACTAAGTGCAGCCCATAACTCAATAGTTTGCAGAATGAGCGTTAGCAGCACAAACGTGCAAAATTCTTCTTCTCTTTCTCCCTATCAGCTTCACACATTGTTTGCTGTCCTTTGTTTATAAAAATCTGCTTATTTGGCTGATAAATCTTGAATGAATTCAAAGTTTAGTTTGTAATTACACCACTCTGAAAGCTACTTTAGTAAAGTTACTGGCAGCACAATGACTTCATTATTACCTGTGTGATGAGGCTCTTCAGCTCGGTTCGCTCCACTTCCCAAGCAGCCTTGGCCTTCGCAAACTGCTGGGTGAGTTCCTGGGAGCCTTGTCTCTCCTGTCTCAACTCTGCACTCAGATCCTGCAGCGCAACCCTCAGGTCTGCCAACGTGCTGCTCACAGCACTCGACTGCAGGGAAACACAGGTAATCCATTAGACCACCTGTGTGTGTGTGTATTATTTATATTGTGAGGACAAGGTGAAGAGATGTTTAGGTTAAAGTTAGGGTAACAGTCTCATGTGAGTTTAGAGTAAGTGGATTTCAGTCACTAAAAGTCACATGAATGTGTGCACATGCTGCCATCTCTCTACCTTTATAGTTGGACTGAGTGGCTGCTCATCTGCAGAATCTCGCTTGTCCATTTGGGTCGTGGGGGCGGAGAGGTTGTCATCCTCCAACAACACATACAGGTCGTTCAGGCTGTTCATCTGAAGAACCAATTAAATTTAGGATCCAGTGAAATTGTGTCACTTTACATAAAGTCTAGATTTACATACACTACGGTAAATGTTCAGTTTTTTCTACCCCAAGAACTGTCATATTAATTAAAACCACAACCCAGAAAAATGAATTAATTCGTACTTTTTGTATAGAAACATATTACAACATAGACAAACTTTGGCACCTCTAAAACGTCCTTCCACTCTGCGTCCTTCCTGCAGCCCAGCCTCCACTGTTTGAGGAAGCAGCGGAGTTTGAGGCTGAGCAGTAACAGAGCCTGTTTGAGGTGCTGGGACTCCTGGACCAGCAGAGTCCTTTCCTGGTTCCACAGCTTCTGCTGAAGCCGAGCCTGGAGATCTAGACTCTGCAGCTGGAAGTCCCGACGCAATAAGGCCTTCTGGTGCTCCTCTTGGAGCTGAATGAGAGAAAAAAAATCAAGACTGTTAAACAACACAAAACCTGTTTGTTTTCCATAGAAAGGTTATCAATAAAAAATAAGGATAAATTGATATAATAATTTATTTATTTATTTTTTTGCCATAATTAACATTAAATTAAAACCAGACAGAGTGCCAGTAGTTTGCTCTTAAAAATATTGACAAACATTTCCTTGTTTTCATTGATATTGCAAACTGACCTGTAAAAGTTTAAGACTGATGTCTTTGTAATTCTGTCTCTCTTTCTCCAGCTCCTCCTGAGTTTCTGACTCCTCTGCTTTGGACAACTGGACACTGACCTGGATAGACAGGAGAACAAAAAAGACCAGCGATAAATGAAGAGTACACAGATTAAAACAGCAGCGAACAAATAAGAAAAAACAGCAATAATGGTAGAAGGTACAGTAAAAGGAAAAAAAAGATAGGTTGCCTAAATAATAATCCAGAAGGTGGTTGGTATGAAAACTACGTTTTAGTACTTTTGTGCTACAGCACCTTTTAAATTCCATTTTACACACGCACACAGTTATCCTCATGCACTCTCCCACGGCTCATTACGCTGCTGAGTGAGTGCAATCCATCCACCAACCACTGTACCACTAATGTCCTTTTTTTACCCTCCAATAGGCTCCGTTTCTACCCTCCATCACCCCCAGTCTGGAGCACCACCCTGCCTGCTAACTGCCTCCACAGTTAGTAAAAAAAAAAAACTCCTCTGTGAAAGTGTGCAACAGTGTTAGGAGATGTATTAAAAGAGTAAATAAGAATAAGTAATAAGTTTTGTTACTTAAAGATTATTATTGTTTGAAATTATTTTTTGAAAAATAGGGGCAGATAATATAAGATTTTTTCTTCTTTCTGCTGCCTTTCATTCTACTTGTCATTTGAAATTTTTGTTGTATGCAGAATTTGTTTTGTTTTTAAATGAAATGAATAAAAATAAAAAAAGAAGTGATAATAAAAATAAGTTTTACATTTTATGTAAAGAGGGTTGGGAATTTCTTTCAGTTTGTGGAATTAGACTATTATTCCATGTTGAAAAAAGGAGAATTACGGTAGCTAAAACTTGCTAAGGACAAATTAATAACTTCTTAAAAATCTTATTCATTGTAAAAAACAAACAAAAACAAAAAAAAAGTAAAACATAACATTTAAAACCTAAAAAAGCTTTGAGTGCAACCTGGCTAAGCTAAGCTAAACTAATGAAGGCTAAACTAAGCTAAGCTAATACAAAATAGACTAATTAAAATTAAGCTAAGCTTATTGGACAAATATCTACATAAAAAGTGAACCGGGCTAGGTTTAACTTTAAACCTTGGGTAGTTTTGAGTACAACCATTTTAATCTAAGCTAATAATAGAGGCTAAAATAAGCTTTGCTAATACAAGGCTAATCAAAATGTAGCTAAAGTTTAGGCCAACATGAACACTAAATGGCAAGTTTTTGAGAAGTTATCTGGGTGTAACAATTTCCTTGTAAGCATATTATAGCCTAACGCAGCAGATTAACAGACAAGACATACTAAGGTAGCTTAAATTATTTCCCACATCATGTTGTAGAATCTGATCTGCAGAATTATTCTAAATACAAAATTCTGGCTGAATACAGAATGGCTGGTTTCCTGTTTGGCTCCATCTGTATCTGCCTTTTACCTTTTTGTCTCTTTGGTCTTATTTTTGTGTTCCTGACCCATCCGCCCTCTTTGTCATGAATGAAGATGCAGACAAGCAGAGCCCCGGTTGCCGTGGAGACACACCGGCAAAAAGGTCAAGCAAACAAGAGGTTTATTCCTGCTGTCAGCGGCCTAGCTGAGTGAAGCACCTCTGCTTATTGTGTTTACAGCGCAGTGCTGGTAAGTGAATTTAGTAAATAAAAAAAAAATATGAATAAAATGTTTTGTAACTTAGATAAAATCCCCCCCACTACAGCCTATATTTCAGTGTTTGTCTTTCTGTTTTTGTTTTAGTATTAAAATAACTGGTTTCAGGTTGAGTTGGATACGAGCCATCAGATCATCCAAAGCAGACACATCAGGCCTCCAGAATAAGTTTGTAGCTGTCATGCTGTTCATCACTGAGCTCACCAATGCCTGAGCTGCCTCCTTCTCCTGCTCCATCTGGCTGCGTTCCTGATTTTGCGACTCGTTGCTGACAGATTGGCCGTTCTCCTTAGTTTCATCGTGCACATCTGGCTCGGATCGGTCCCTATAATCGAGCTGCTGCATGCATGCATGGGCAAGTTAATGAAGAAAAAACAAAAACAAACAGAACAGAGAAAAGGAGATGGGGGTAGTAGACAATTTGGGAGAAAAAAAAAACAAAGAAAAAAATGGAGGAGATGACAGACAACAAAGAAACACAACAATAAGAAAAACCAAGACAACCAAAATAGTGTCCATCCAAGTGACAATAAAAACATGAAAGAAAAAAAAACACAACTCACAAGACAAAAAAAAGAATGTAGAGGAAAAAGAGCTTGGTCAAAGAGGAAAAGGAGAGAGTGGAAAAAAGAAAAAAAAGGAGGATGGAGGGGAGAATGAACAGCTGAGTGGCGAGGAGGGGACATCGTAGTTGATGAGGACACAAGAGCGCAAGAAGAGGGGTAAAGGATCAGAACGAGTTACAGATGGAAATAAAGGAGAAAGAGAAAAAAAAAATGGAGTACAGCAGTTAGGAAAGTCAAAGCAGAAAGAAATTAACGAGGAAGAGATGTTAGGCAAAAGAAAACAAAGAAATAATGAGAACAAAGGAAGTTTGGTGATGTGGGATGTGCAGGAAGAGGTCAGATGATGGTGGAGGGATGTGTGAAAAGGTGGGAGGAGGAGGTGTAAGAGGTGAGGAAGTGGGAGGTTATGAGCAGAAATCCATTGATTATGGTGCCCGTGCAGACAGAAAGAAGGGAGACAAGAGAGGAGGAGAGATTGAAGGGGTTGGAAATGGCCTCTAATGGAGTCTAAACATTTTACTTTGTTATTGTTATATAATTTATTCACTGCTTCCTCAAAACATGTCAAATAAATCAGATTTGAAAAATAATGCTAAAGCAGAATTTCTAAGGTCTCTGTTTTAGTTTACATAAAAATAAATGCTAATGTAGTGACTTTATTAAAGGGAGGTATTATGCAAAATCGATTATTTTGAGCTCATTCACGCATGTTTGAGATAATCTGAATCTCCTGTAGTAGCTAAGTCGAGCTGCCTAAATGCTTACTGGTACATAGCACCGCCGATTTACACAAAGCTCCTCCTTGGAGCTCAGTCCCCAGCTAGCTCCTGTCCCACATCGCGCCTCCCCCCACACAGTTCCACCAGACTAGCAGCAGGAGAGATATTTCCTTACAAATCACTATGATTTCATTGCAAAACGTATCTTAAAAATGGTCAAAGGTCATGATTTTATTACAACACATAGCTTCATAATATTCTATATTTATAGTTTCTACGCAAAAAAGTAGCTTAACATCGACATATATTTATGAGAGGATGACTGGGAGATATATTACCAGGTTGAAACGTCTTGTAAGAGCCTCTGTACTCACTCAGGTTCTTAAGAAAACATGCATGAAACATTGTTGTGAAGACGTGCTGAAGTGGAAGTGTCAGAAACGGTAGGAGGTTCTTAAAGAGAAAGAGGCCAAATTCAAGGCTTTTTAAATGAAACACAAAAACACTGTTGAGTCAGTTGTGGATTTCTAATTTGTGGATCTTATATTGAATTTTGTTTGGATCATTGTAGAGCTGAAGGTGCTCCGAGTCAATCAGAAGACCCAGAAACATCCCTGTGGTGCGTTTCAAATGGAAAATGTGATTCAAGAAGCAAGGCTAGAAATCAGTTTTTCGCCCCTGATTACCTTGGTACATCAAAGCCATTTCAAGTTTGAATATTTTTTGGCTGAGTGGTAATGAAATTTGAGACGTTTTTGGCATGTAATGGAAAAAACGAGCAGCTAAAACTGCAAAAGAGCTTTAGAAACAGAAAGCAGCATACTTTAAAGATTCACTCAGGATGTCAAACTCAACTCAATCAATTAAAAATCCATATTAAAACATGAATGTGCCAAGTCAACATCTGTATAACTGATATATAAGGATGAACGGTATTTTAAAAACCTCACTATGTTTGAGCAACTGGCTCCATTTGAGGCCCAAGGCAGCAATCAAACAGGTTTGGAGGTATTTTATCAGCATGCAGAGGATATGGTGAGTTTTACACCACAGCTCAAATCTGACACTCCAATATGAAAGTAATGTCAGAATAATTTGAAAAAAAGGGAATAAATTTTGTAATGACCAGGATTAAGCTGGAGCTACATCAGATTTGAGCACGTTGTGTAAATGCATTTTTCCCCCAGGTGGAGAAATTAAAGTAGCACGTCGGGATGGGATTGAGAGTTGGTCAGCCAAAGTAATGTTTAGGCATTAAAATAAAACATAAAAAAGAACCAAGCGAAAGAAACACTAAATAAAGAAAATGAGAATCAAGGGGGACAGGAAGTGAAGGAGAGGATTGTGCTTCTTGTCTTTTACCTTTTCCTCCTCTCTGTTCTCCTGATCCTGGCCGTCTCCTGAGCAGGGGATGGACGCGCAGGGGGAGGGGGGAGGGGAAGCACCTTCCACCTGAGCATCCCTCCGACCGGACGGAGCTTTCCCCAGGGTGTCGACCTGCTCCACAAAGGCCTGCAGCTGGGAGTGCAGGGCCTGGAGCCTGCTGGTCAGAGCACCGACCAGAGGACGGTCCGTCAAATCAGACAGCTCGGAAATCTGAAGGAAAAAATAAAAATATTTATCGATACGTATTTCACTGTCCAATCAGTGAGAACATGAGGATTTGATGAATGATGAGCTGCAGACCAAAATCTAAAACACTGGTCAGAGAAGCTGTGATGTGAAAAAGTATTAGAATCTAATAATCAGATTTAACAGTTAAAACTTGTACCTGGCAGTGAGGCTGAGGTTTCTCCGGCTCACACGGCTCTGCGGCGTCATTGTTGCAGACCTTGTGATACGACGAAGGGGTCGAGGACAGGCAGTTGGACTCGGGGGAGGTCAGGAGCTGTATCGCCGTGGAAACCAAACGAGCCTGGTCCCTCATGGCCAGCAAGGCATCGCGGTCCTTCTGCCCCAGGCACCCTGGGAGCGAAGTCGTCGGGTCTGCGACGTCCTCGAGCCTCTTTTTCTGTTCGTCGATCTCCACGGATTCGTTCTCTCCGCCCACGGGCTCTTTGCGATGCGGCGAGCTGAAGGAGACACACAGAAAGCTCTCGTTAACCTTGAGTTTAATAAAGGAGATTCTCTTTTTTAATCTACAAAACAAACCTAAACAAATACTGATAAATCTGGAAGAGGGTTAGGGCTACAGAGAAAAAAAAATACAATATTTTTCCAGAGTTCTGACTTTTTTCTAATTCTGAGAAAAAGAAGTCAGAATTCTGAGAAAAATGATTGAATTCTGAAAAAATAAAAAAATAAAATAAAAATCACAACTGAGGAAAACTATTTTCCCCCCCCGAGACCCTAATCCTCTTCAGTAGGTAAATGTATATTGAGTACCTAAAACTAAACTGACAATTTTATTTTAAAGTTTTCTTAGATGTTTAATTTCAAACAAAATAACACTGATTAACAGTAAGTTTTGGGTGTTTACATTTGATGAAGTCAGTTTCCTCTGGGTTTCTGTGGAATGGCTGGAGGAAAACATTTCACTCTAGATGACCTTTTTCTCATCATCTATCTTCCTCATTAGGTGCAGTTTCTGTTTGTTTCTTATTTTAAGGTATAGAGCACAGGTGGACAGGTTGAAGCTAAATTTGGTTCTTTTCAAAATGAGTTGATGATTGCAGTAAACATTGCAGCTGCTTTATACTCTTCAAACCTGTCCTAAATGTTATTTGCATAGTTTTCCTTCACCTTGATTCACCTTGTCCAGAATGTTCCTCCTGCAGATTCTGAACCACAACACGTGAATAAAACACTTCCCCTAAATCAGCTCCAGGTGCATAAAAGAATCAGGACAACTAAAGGTCACTGTCGCTGCTCATGCCAAAACAAGAAAACATAGAATTACCTGAACGGGAGGCATTCGGCTGAGTCCCCTGCCTCTGCGTCCGTCTCCAGAGCGAGTCTTAACGAGGAAGAGGAGGAGGAGGAAGGAGCGTGGTAGGAGGCGAGATCACAGCGCTGCAGGTTGGACAGAAGAACGCGGTTCTCGTACTGAAGTTTCTTAACCTTCCCGCTCAGCTCTCCCACCTGAAGCCTCGCTGCTCTGAGCTCCTCCTCGTGGGTGGGGGCGTCCGTGCTGATAAGCACCGCCCCTTCCTGTATGGAGAGCGAGGGGCTGTCGCTGAGCAGCCCGTCCGTCAGGGACATGAGCGAGTTGGACGACATTGTGGACGCGGCGGGTGGGAATTCGGACTTGTAGCGGTTGATCTCGTTCATCAGGAGTTTGTTCTGCTCTTCCATCTCGATCAGAGACCGTCGAAGAAGCTCCGCCTCCTCCTCCACAAACTGTAGGTGTCTCTGGAGCTCCATGATGTTTTCAGACGAAGCCCCTCCCCCAAGCACCAAGGCCCCTGCCATGACGCCAAGCCCTGCCACTGGGCTACCACCCATACCTGCAAGATCGTGAGGTCCATCTAGGGATGAACAAGTAGCCAGAGGTTAGGTTATTTAGGTCAGATTGTTTTTCCAATCGACAAAAAAACAAAAAGTTTTTTACAAATCAACTGAGAGCAACCTTGTGTTCCTTTCATGTCGTCCATCTCCGCCCGGAGGCCTCTGTTCTCCACCTCCAGCTCCACGATGCGCCGACTCAGCAGGTTGGCCTCCTCCTCCACCAGCTTCAGGTGAACTCTGATCTCTGCTTCCCGGGTGTGCGGGGAGTCAGCAACCTGCAGAGAGTCAAAGAAGATTTTAAACCAACTGATTCTTTTAGTTTTACCTAATTACCAGGCTGTTAGCATCATTTAAAGGGGGCGGGGGTTCTGTGCAAGATCAACTTTTTTGAGCTTTATATCATGTGATGATGTCAGAGCGTTGCTTTAACTCATTCATTTGAGAAATCCTTGAATCTCCTGTGACAGCCATGTGGAGCTGCCTAAACACTTGCTGGTACAAAGCACCGCCTACTGTACCTAGCTCCTCCCTGGAGCTCAGTCTGCACCCCTCTATTAATAGTTCGCACTTTTATTTCAGGTTACACTCTTCCCTTAAAAGACACATTTTACAAAGCTCATGGAGAGAAAATATGAAGAGACTTTCAAGGATATAGCACACATTTGTGTATAATAATTACATTATTTTTTTTTACTGAGGCTATTTGACAAATATTTAGTTATTTATGCATAACAGTTTATTATAGTGACAGAATTCTCAAACAGCAACCTGTTTTTTTGTGCAATTTGCTATGCCAGTCCAAATTTTCTATTTTGGATTAAAAAGGTCAAAATAAAAAATGTTTTTTGTTTTCCGATTAATAAAAAAACAACAACAATCGAATGATTAATCGATTATTATAATAATCGTTAGTTGCAGCCCTAAGAAGAGGAGGTTCTTAAAGCGACAGAGGCAAATATCAAGGCGATTAGATGTAAAGTCAAATTTATTTTTAGCATTTTCTTTTCTTTCTTTCTTTCTTTCTTTCTTTCTTTCTTTCTTTCTTTCTTTCTTTCTTTCTTTCTTTCTTTCTTTCTTTCTTTATTCAGTTTATTAATTTCATTTAAAAAACAAAGTAAATTTTATGTACAAAAAATATATATAAGATTTTCATAAGAAATGAAGATAACATAGTTACTTGATTGTGGTGTAGAATTGAATTATGTGCCTTGACAATAAATAATCCCCCCCTTTAGGAGCTTCCACAATAAAGAAAACACAACTACGAGGGATAAACCGGTGTAAAAGAATAAAATAAAAAATCCAAAAAAGTATTTCTGTACAGTTTTTCCAAAGGGTATTTAAGGTTTTCATTGGTACAAAAGCGATCACTCTTAGACTCCAACCGATTTAATGTCCTGATGACTGTTTTATTTCAGCCATAAACATTAGGCAATTAAGACTTAAAGGCTGTAAAAAAAGCAGAATATTTCCCTTAAAGTGCCTTCAGTGAACAGGGAGAAAAGAGGTGAAGTTTAACGACTTCTTGCACAGTTCAGAGAGCTGCTGGTGACACTTCCTGTTCGTATCGGCCTGAACGTGCTCCTTAACCGATAAATCTCCAACATCCAGCCTATGGATGTAAAACAGCTCCAAGGTCCCTCTGACCACCTCCTCATCCTCTTACCTCCTCCACGGTCAGCGAGGCGTTGACGTCTCCGTACAGCGACCTGTACTTGGCCAGCTCCTCCTTCATGGCCTCGCTGTCCTTCACCAGCTTGGTCAGCTTCTTGCACATCAGAGCCGACTCCTCTTTGGCAAAGTGGAGCTGACACTTCAGGTCCGAGCTGTCCTCCTGGAGAGATGAGACAGAGGGAAAAACTGGTGACGGTGACACATAGATCCAAAACAGGCATAAATATTATGTTGGTGCTTGGAGTAAGTATTGGGGAGTATTCTCAGTGTTTGCTAAGATTGATTATTCAGCTGTAGATGCTCATCTGATGATAAATTCCTGGGAGTTGAATTAAAACCCATCCAGTTCGTGAGATATTTTGCTAACAGACAGAGAGATAGACAGTCCCACCTTGCAATAAACATCACACAAAAAGCAGCACAGTCCAATAAACAAAACAGATTCACCTTCAGGCCAATTTGCATAATTGTAAAAACACATTCCTGTCAATTATTTACATAATCTAATAAGAGAGGTTCCTCAGACCTGACAGGGCAGAAAAAGATGAGCTCTTCATGCACCGACCTGCTCAACTTTGACCCTTGAATGTATCAACATCCAGAGTGAAGCATAGGTTACAAGGGCAATATAAGTAGAGCTTGAAACAACTAAGAGATTGACATCTAGATTGGTGATGAAATAAAGAAGTTATGGCCATTTTGATATTGAAAAATTGCTCTTGTTTTTTCTGCCAGTTTAACATCGACAACCCAGAAAACTTGTGATGATTCTGCAACAACAAATGGGCACAACGTCTATATTTCTTGAGATAATTGGATGAAATTTTCAGAACTAGGAAATGGCATGCTCTTAACATTGGTTACCTATATTCATTTTTAATGAATTTATTCATTAATAACCAAAACTGCATGCTCTAAAACCATCATGTAAGTGAAATAGACACTAATATTAAAACTAGATACAAAAAAAAAGGATATTTAGACAAAATTAAATTTTTTGATGCCATCTACTTTGATTGAATGCTGTAACGTTTTGAAGCTTGTTGAACTAGAGCGTCATTTTCATCACCAATAAACTGCGAGAAGAAAAGGCAGAATCCATTCGATCAGAAACGTGGTGAAAGTTGAACTTCTTTGCTACATCATGTTGAAAAAATCTGAGTGGAATACACTGGGGACTGAAAAAAATACACACCTATAAAAGAGGACTTAGGAAAGCAGACTGTCATGAGGCGCTTGAGTAAAAGAACTTAAGATTAATTTAACAACAGCCAAACAAAAGGCTAATGTGGCAGTAAAAACTATAAACTAACTAAACAATGAAAACTGAAGACATGAAAAGGCTGGGATTGAGGAAGTAAATGGCTACAGCTGAGAATAATATGAATGGGAAACAGGTGTGAGGGGAAGGAGCCAGACTAAGGAGCAGAGCCCGACTGTTCAAGTACTGAAGGTGATAAAACTGAGGGACAACTAGTGATGGGCAGGTGAACTCTCATAAAGCTCTGAGCCTCTCCTTGTGTCAAAAAAAAAGATTTGAATTTTCAGTTTGTCTAAGATCAGTGACATCTTGTAGCCAACTGAAGCCACCCACCGATTGTTGTTAGAAGACATTAGATCAAGTTTGAACTCCAAATGACTCAAACTCAACTGGAATGGCTTTTGATTGTCTTTTGCCTGATCCTAAATATAAAACAAAACAAAGATCGGTTTGACTAACTTGTGGCTTTCAGTGACTGAATGGTGAAGTCGGGGTCACGCTGGATTTGTTCCTCGTTAGACTTCGAGGGAAAAATAATGACTAGGCCGAGCAGAGGAACTCCAGGAGACACTCATTAGTGGTTGGCCTCAGATACTAGCATCTGAAAAGAATACCTCTCTGGATAAAAGTGCCCACATAACAAATGAGCAAAACTGTGGAAGGAACAGCCAAAACTTTTTCTCAAAAGAAACAACTTTGGTTGTACTTCAGGAGAAAAATGCTATCTGTGTCACAAATGGTTTAACGTAGTTACCTCTTATTATTACTGTGAAAACCTTTAAAAACATTGTAGTTTGATCAATTTGTAGGAAAAAAACCTCCAAAACACAACAAAAGAGTAAAAAGAAAAAGTTCAATACCCTAAGCAAAAATGTGTAATTTTCTTAACATCTACCTGCAAAAATGACTATTTTACTTTCATCCAGTGCTGTTGAGCATATAAACATGCTTTAACTTTAATTTAGTGTGTAACTGAAGTCAAACTCTGGCTGAACAACAACTACCTGCAGTTAAATTCAAACAAGACTGAGACTCTTATTATTGCCCCTGATGATAAAATCCC
>JARVJO010000024.1:20027737-20054046 GCA_031762555.1 Cynodonichthys magdalenae | reverse complement strand
GTCCGGCGGACGGCCGCTTCAAGTCCGCATCGAGTCCGCCTAGAGTCCGCGCGGACCCCCGCGGAGCGAAGTACGCCTGAGTATGTTGGGGCCTTTAGACTTTCATGTAGGCTACTATTTGCTGGCTTTCACAGAAATGTAAACGTTATTAGAATTTAGGCAAATAAGTGAAATCCCTTAAAGAGGTTTGCATAAGACACCAGCAGCTGTGGAACACTTTTTTTTGTTTGTTTGTTTATAAATCATAATCACAAAAGGTTTAAGTCCAAGCTTGTTTTACTGCTGTGGGTGATGTTTGGTGCTAATTATGAGAAAGCCTATGTGTGAAGTAGGCCAGCAGGATATTTAAAATCAGCCTGAGCTAATTAATAGGTGGGAGAGTCATCAGTTTTCTAAAGAGCATGTTTGTTAGTTTTTTACATGGGCATTTATGCACAACCGCCTCTTTTTTAACAAGCGTTTCTAACCTTGTTAAGACGATGAAAATGCTGTTCTGCTGAAAAAAAAAAAAGATAAAAGAGATTATTGATCTTTAACAGAATGAATGGTGGTCATTTAAGCCGAGCTGGTTTGGTTTTGTGTACCACAGCATTTTCAATCCGTCAAGTATTTGTGCTAATAGCTCATCCAAATAACAAACACATTCAGCTGAATTCAAAAAGCCAGGAGGGATGTTTTATAGTCAAAGAGAAGGAAGCTTCAGTAAACTCACCTCAACTATCGGACACATTCAAAGAATTTGGTTTACATTGGCAGATAGAAAAGGTATATTTGCTGGCAAATTGCAAAAATTCAAAAGGTTTAAATTGTTTTTGAAGTCCAGCCCAGGAATATAAAAAAGTTGGTGTCAGTAAAGTGTATCCACTGAACTGAACTACAAACAGAAAATTTCTAACTAAATTGTCTCTGTTGGCTTTTTTCTTTAATGTAAGGTGTCCATGGTTCGATAAACTTGATTCGCTTTCAACAAAAATCTGAATTTTTCTTTTACAGAACTGGTTGTTTAGGACATTTTAGACAACCTTCACATGTAAATTAAGTCTTCTGTGACGTAAAGCCCCATACTGTGGTCATGGTCTCCTGGTAATTCTGTGTCCTCTACCACAAAAGGACAAAGATAAATTGTACCGTACGGTTCAGAGTTATTAACTCCTCTGAGCATGTCAGCACTCCACACCCTCCCCTCTGTTCTTTTTATATAAAACAGTTATACATTTCAACATACTTCTGTCTTTTCATTTTCCACTTCCCAACCCCCACTCCTTTTTGCATTTATCTGCTCTCTTTGTGTCTGTTTTTCACTCATCCTTCAGATTTTGTTTTTAATCAAATCCACTTAATGTCATGGTCGTTTTTTACCCCACCTCACATTTGATTTTGTCTCGGCCTTCTGTTCATTCAGATTGGTCTGGTTCTTAACGTTAGATGAAATATATGTCAAAAAACGTAAGAAACAAATTATCGGAGAGAAGAGAATTAGATATAACAATGTTAATTTGTACCTGGAAGGAAATAACTTTTTAAGCTGACAAAACTCAGTAGACTTTGTTTTATCTCAGTTGGTGTTGCTGGGGTATGTAATGATTCAAAGATGCCAATAATAACTTTGGTTCCTCTTTTTGGGGGTTCCTGTTTGCTTTTCCTCATTCAGTTTTAAATTGTAAAAAAAAAAATGAGGGTGTACAAATCAGCAAATCTGACCAGGACTTTAGAATTCAATAAGCCGTTAAGAGAGTCTGAATGTTGAGTCTGGTTTCATCTCGTTTTTGAAAACACTGGACAGGGACTTTTTGCATGAGTTATAATTGAAACCCCTTTTTAAAACTTTACTCACTCAAATAGCTAACCTTTATTTGTTTATGTAAACTAAACAAATTTGTACATAAAATATAATTGTGAATCAGTTTTTACTTTTTTTCTAACAGGCAAAATTTTTGATGGGAAATATAGTATTAAAAACTTCAAAAAGTTGGTTATTTTACAAGTATAGCATACAGGACATTTGGTGCCAAGAGTTTATACTAAACTGTGAAAATCAGAAAGAGTTGCAGGAACATGATGTAAACGTCACGCCTGTAATAGACGAGCTGCAGCATCAAGGTCTAAAAATGCTGCCTTTAGCACCTGATACCGTTTCTGAAACGTCTGTTCTTTCCTCAGATAAAAAATATCTTAAGACATACAGGCAAGGTAAATGTATTTTCCCCCATTATTTTCGTTATTTTTTCCTTTCCTTTCCCTCGACAGCAGACTCTCAACACAAGGACTCTTTACATCCCTTTTCTTCTCAGGCTTTTTGAACAATCAGTTCTTCCATCAGCACCGCCCCAACCGTCACATAATAATCCCTCTATTTCTGTCTCTTTCGGTCACTCAGTCAGTCTCATCTCAGCTTCTCTTCCCTACATTAGACCAGCTCCAGACACCCACAGCTCTATTCTGGCCCATTAACCAATCAGTGATTGTTTCAGAGCTAGATTTCTTCTCCCAGAGAAATGAACTGAAAACACAGCACAGATTTCTGGGCCTGAAATCTGACTTACCTTTCAAGTCTTTTAAGACCATTTGACAGCTAAAAGGCTTTCAGTCCAGACTACAGCTGCCATGGTCGATCCGGGACCTAAATCAGGTTTAAGACGGTGATAAATGTGTCTGAATTTTATCAGTATTGATCAAAGTTTGTGTAAAGACACCCTGGAGGAACACACACACAAAGGAGGAGATTTAAACTCCTTTGTCAGGCCCGGCTTAAAACGCTGAGTGTTGTCACCTGTGTGTGGATAAAACTGGACGCATGATCTGAGCATAAAGAATCGTCATCACTTATCCAGATAGTGTGACGACTGCAAATAATAAAAAAAGACTCCATATAAAAGCTTGATGTTGACGACAGCGGGTTTTTTCCACAGAGCTGCTGAAACTCACATTATACCTCCTGTGATTTTAACAGCACCTTTCAAACAATGAATAATCAGATTTTCCAGCACAGAGCCCCGCCCCCTACATCGAGCTCAATCTGAGTAACCATAGCAACGCATAACACCGGCAGTGTAGTCCCGGCAACGGCACTGCCGACAGACTAGCATCAGTTCCAGCTCCTAGTTTTCCACGTCTCCACTTCCACATCACAACAAGAGTCGGCAGCGTGGTGATGATGTCACCCCGCCCTCGCTGCTGCGCCAGGAAGAGGAGACGAGGAGAGAAAGGCAGTAAAAAAACAAGGGAGGAGGGGAAAGAGAGATGAAGAGAATGAAAGGGAACAAAGAGGAGAGGAAATGGGATGGCAAAGAGGAGGGTCCGAGAAAAGCAGGGGTCTTTCAAACAAGTAAACGACAAACCCAAACAGACACACACTGTGAGTCTGCAGCCACACGTGTGTTCGACCGACGACACGCAGCTGCAGCTCATGTTAATCTGCTCATTGTGGGATTCGTGCAGCTGAGTGCTGCCACAGCATGACTTCAGCAGAGCTCCCATTTATCAGGCAGGAACAATAAACCCCCTCATCTATCATCCAATATTAACAATAAACCTCTGAACCACGTGTAATAAACACCAACAGCAACGCTCCAGGTTTTACTCGGGGAACGGGGAAAAAAATTTGATTGATTTTAATATTATTTGATATAAATAGTGCTAGTCTAATTCACAGTGTATCCCAGCTGAACACACACACAAACTCCGACATTCTCACAGGAAAGCACTGATTTCTCACAAGTGTGAAGCCATTAAACTGAAAGGCACTTTGTCCTTTTCAAAAATGTAAATGTCTTTATTAATTTAGCTCTGGGTGATTTTTTTTTTTTTGCCTTTTATCTCCTGGACATTATCCAGGATGTCCTGTCAGACAAGAATGTTTACATCTATTCAAAAATATTTTAGCCTGCTAAACAAAAAAAGTCATAGGTTTAAACCAAAACCTATGACAACACAAAGCAAATGTCACCTTTCAAACAATGATTGATGAGAGCAAATGATGGTTTTTACCACTTAAAGACTCAACCATGAATAGAAAGAGTCATTTTATTGATGCAATAAAAGCTGAGACAGTTTACACTGTTTTTAATGATACAATAATGTTTAACACACAGCCAGGGTCCTAAATAATGACACCCTGAGGGCTGATTAACTACATCTTCATCTGTTTTGCTGTAAATGTCAGAATGTCAATAATTACAATTAAGCTGCAGCAATAATTTAGCTCAAATACTAACATTTTAACAGCCCCAACAGGAAAAGCATAGTGTTGAGGTCAACCCGGGAAATCTGATGTACAGTGGTGAGCACAGTTCCCCTAAAGCACTAAAGTACTAAATTCCTGATTAGTGCTTTAGGGCTTAGTGGATTTAGAATTTGCTAAATTTATGGGCTAAATTTAGAAGCACTAACTGAGGTCTTTAAGTGTCATTGATCAACATTACTAACAGCTGAGGGTGAAAGCTGTCACTCGTTTTGGTCATATGTGTGTCACTTATCCACTAGGTGACATATTGACAATATTCTGCACACAGTTAATATTGTCTCATGTTGGTTCTGAAGAATGTTCCATGGGTCAACTGGGTTATATTAGCGCTTTAGAATTAGCTTTTGCTAATTTTTCTTAGTGCATTAGTGCTTTAGAATTATATATATAATATTTAAAGTTAGTGCTTTAGGGTTAGTGCAACTAATATTTAGATTAGTGTGGCCATGACAATATGATGCTGATCCAGCGTGCACCATGCTGGGACTTTTAAACCCAAACAACTAACTCACGTCATCCATTTTCCTCTCCTCTTTTGACAAAATGCTGCTGCGCCGCAAGTAAATGTAAACTTAGATTTGAAACCAAGTGAAAATGGAGCAACTTAACTACAGTATATACTGACACCAAGCACTTTCAGGTGTACAGTGACGATGTAATGGGCTGCAGAGAAAAACACCTCAGACGTCAACACATTTAACTCATATTTAATTCATGAGTTCCCGGCGGCTCAGAGTCAGACGCAACACACAAAATTATCGTTGCCACACAATTAAAGTGTCTCACTAAAAACAACAGAACACTTAATGTAGTCTCATTGAGCCAAGCTGAAGGCATAATGTTTCCATTATCACACTGGCACTATAAATACACAATAAGATACATATACACAGTATATATCCTCCATGATAAACCCTTAATTCAACATACAGTAAGTCCCAGCAGACCGCTGAGTGGAGCCTTTAGCCAACCACAGTTTCTTCCTACAGGTGAGATAATCTGCACTCTAACAGGCTTTTAATGACTCTAAAGCCTTTAAAAGGTGAGCCGGGCACAGTTTCAATCCTCTTCCTCTCTGTCATCCATCTGCTCATCTCCCCCCGCCCCCATTTAATGCCACCCTTGAGCAATAGACTGTAAGGCATCCAGTCCACAAACCAATTTCTTAAAAACCTCCTCAGAACAGGTTGACTCAGTCATTTCATTCTAACTTCTCATATGTGTCTATTCTCAGTCTCATAAAATTTTTGCTGATTTAACCAAATATATTTTAGGAAAAGTGCTTAAAACAACATAAACTTTGGCCTTTTTAATTAGGTTTTGTCCAGTGGCACAACTCATGGATTGTAATCGACAACACTTAAGTGAGAAAACAAATTTCAATGGGGGAACAGAACTCAACATTAACTAACTTTGGAACATGTTTGGCTCCAAACGTCACTATCCTCCATGTTTTAGAAGTTTCTCTGCTCCAACACACATGATGTGAATGAATGTGTTCTGCAGAACATGAAGAGGTAATTGAATCAATCAATTGGAGCAGGTAAACAAGTAAATCCTCTAGGATAGCAGCAATCAATTCAGTAATGGATTTATAACCCTAATAAATGGTATTAAAATTATTTTTTTAATCATCATTTCTTATTATTGCTGTAAAACAGCAGAAATGATTTTTTTTATAATATCCAAAAACTTTCTAAGTTTTCAGGCTTTAAGGAACTTTTAAACTCATTAGAGAGGTATCAAAATTAAACAACCTGTAGGAGTGCCATACATCTGGGAACGATGTTTTCTTTTGCAGGGTAATATTTCAAAGAGCTGAGGTTTCCACCTGTCAAAGGTGAAGCATTAACTGCTGAAAGTCATTCTCTGCTGATGCATTAGCGTTCAAATAAAGTGGGATGCAGACAAAGGCGAGTATTTACCTGGTGTTTTTACAGAAGCTTTTAATGTCTCACAAACCAATGAAGAATAAATGTCAAGAAACATTTGTTTTTAGGACTTCAAGCTAATATATTGTCAGATTTTGTCTGTTCTTATTGCTGATTCAAACTCATCTTTCTCCTGATTCGTACTCAGTCCATCCATTTATATAAGATTTCAATAATTTTTTCGTTTAATTTGTGTTATTTCCTGATAGTTATCCAAGAAAACATAAAGGGAAGATCATCATTTCGTCACGATCTTGTAGCCGGCTGAATTAAAACCTTGCTGGTGGGCTGAAAGACAACACGACAAACACGTGCTGACCTTATCCAAAGTTCTTTGTGTTTGTAAATCCAATTAAAGTATCAGACGAAGTGAGTGGACGAAAAGATATAAGCAGCTGGTAGCGTCTCCCTGCAGGGTTTGTATCACTGAAAAGTGTCGATAATACAGATTCCTCTTACATTTATCTGCCCCCCCAAACCCCTGTCTGAGCCCTCCAGTCCTCTGTTCTTGATTCTTTTTTTTTTCTTGGGTGTTTTCAGTGTTAAAGCTCCCGCAGCCACTTCCAGCATCTCTATCAGTGATTCGACCAGCATACTGCCCCTCGGTGCTGGGGGGGCCCATCTCAGACAGACACACGTTCCAGCTGCTGAGGCATGAAATTACCTCTGTGCCCCCCACCCCTATGGAGTCATTAAAGATGCAGCTGAGACAGACAGTGAAGAGAAACATGGAAACTAAACATGAGCCCTCTCAGGAAAACAAAATATTCTGAAAAGTTTGTCAGAATTACAGAAATTAATCAGATATTGATTTGAGGGAAACCTTTTCCAAAGGAAGAGGTTTGGTAAAGTAGGCTGGTAACTCTGTGTGGATTTATTATGACCAACACCTGTGACCCACATGTGATCCATCATCAGTTTATATACTTATCTTTTTAGTTTATTACATTAATAGTTTTGAGCAGGGAGAGTAAGTTACTGTTCTGACAATCTAAACAAAAAGAAAAACATTAGATCTTGTTGAAGGTATGTCCGAGGAGGGTTTTCCCCATGTGACAGACTGGAGTCCTAAAATAACCCATGAGAAACCTTTGACTTGTGCAGAAACTGGTGCTCGGATCTAAAAATAGAAGAAACCAACGAGCTGCTTGGTTGATGCGTGTCCCAAAGATGGGGTGAAAAAATTGACCATCCAAGAAGAAAATCAGGCCAGCGTGGAATATCCAATCTGAACACTAAAGTCTTTTAAAACCCAGTCTTATATATATATATAACATAACATTGTTATATTACTTCATATTATATATATTGTTGTCTTTGTAGTGTACAGAGTCCAGTTGTGTGTGTGTTCATGTGTGTGTGTGCTGTTTGATGTAAAGAGAGCAGCAGTGATGCATTATTCCCTGCTTCGTCCTTGTCCTGCTCTGATTCTTCTTTCTTTACGTCTCTGTTTGCTTGTCTATAAACCCTGAAACATCCCTGCAGACTCTCTGTTCTCTAACATTACAGGGTTTGCAAAACACAACATTCTTTTATGCGTGTGTGTGTGTGTGTGTGTGTGTGTACCACATCTGTCCCAGTGGTACCTACAGCTTCAAATCGACCCAAAAACCCTTATGGCATCATATCCTCCCCTGACTTCTCCCCTTTTTTTTCTTCTCTTTTTAAAGCTGCTTCTTCTCTCCTCTTTTCAATCCCCTTGGCATTTTCTTTTTTTTCTCATGTTTTACTTATAGTTTACACTCTGTTTACTAGAACAACTGGTATTGTACACAATATTTTCAACAGCACGTGCAAATTTTTTTCATTTTGTTCAGTTGCACTTATCTCCAGCACACAGTTTGTTTAAAACTGTGTTGCTGCTGCTAAACGTTAGGGTTTCCATCCGGATTTCAAAGTTTTGCACAATGTTTTTTGACACTTCCATCAAAGATAAAACCATTTTCCCATCATTTCGTCAGATTTCCCTCTCAGTTTTTTCTGGACCCGTTTTCACACTCATTAATCATTTCGACCCAGAAAAAAAAAATCCCCATTTAAAATCAGATCATGTTGATACATGACCTGTTTTTGTGTCTCCACAGAAAACACGCAACTTCAAATGTGTCCCAGTGACATCAAGACGTTTGCAGAGGAGTAAATATAGATCAGACCAACACTGTTGCATTCATTGTTGGGTACAACTACTTCCCTGTGATTAAGCTATTTTTTTATTACTGACTCTTATTGTCTAACAGCAGATTCAGAGCATCCAGTTAGACAATCAGTGTTAATGTCTTTCTTCAAATATACTGTATATTAGTAATATATTTACTCCATAATACCTGCCTGTTGATATGAACATGGAAAAGCTCAGTACACTTGTAGTCCTGGTTGCTCTTAGTCAAAAATGTGTGAAAAATATTATTCTTTAGCGGAAGGCTGGCTTTTGTGCAAACATACTACAAAGTGACATGGAGGTAAGCAGCAACAGCAGCTGGAAAATTACAAACACAATATCTCGGGCATCTCCCAAGAAAAATGTGGCACCATTAAACAAACTCTGAGAGTGGCTGCTGACTTTGAAAAGTGAGCTTTATTCTGCAGCTAGTTTAAGAAGAGGAGGCAGGTGGCAAAGAGATAATCTGAATTAACTAAAGGAGCTCAAACAATAAATTCTACCATCAATTTCATTAACGGTTTTATTTGAAAACACCCCCCTTTTTCACCTTTAAATTACGGTGCTAACTTCCCTCTGCTGTAGTGAAGGACAATAACACACATAAACAAAAAGCAGTCGCTAATGCACACACTACAAAGTCCCCCCCGGCTACCCTTGGCCCACATCGCTCTGCTCTTTGGGAACAATAGGCAGCATTTCCTGCAAATCAGGAATAACAGGGAACAGTTTCCTTTAGCATTTAGCTGAGAATTAAAGAGAAGGAAGGGGGCATTTAAAAATGTTGAATGTAAAAAAAATAAATAAATAAAATCACTCCTGAACTTTTCCTTTAAGACACAATAGATGAAAACATTAAAATAATGAACATGTAGGGGGGGGGGGATCATTTTTTAATGTGTCAGAACAGACAGAGACCTTTTCACCCTCAATTTATTAATTTTAAATCTTCTTGTTATCTCACACACGCACAGACAAAGAAAGAGAAGTGGACCTCTTGAATGACCTTCAAGGGAAACTCTGAGTTCAGACACACACAGCGAGGTGAGGACGGGGGACGTCCACCTCAGAGACCCCAAGGACAGAGACAGAATAAACAGAACAGGAGGAATATGATGAGGATATGAACTCAGTGAGTGACATTTTTTCTCCTCACCCTGCAGTCAGGACTTTTTTTCCAATTAAAAAGCTCTTATCTCCTCCTCTGCCAGCCCTCCTCCTGTTAGACTCCACATGGTACAGTCCCCTCCTCTTTTTTTCCCTTCTTCAATCAGTCTTTCACTCCATAATTTCCTCCTTTGCCTTTTCAATCTCTTTGTTCTCTTTTGTTTCATTCTTTTGTTATATGTTGCTTTTCAGTCTCTGAACCTGCTGGATATTTTTTTCCTCTGTTCTGTTCAGACACTTGGAGGGAACCAGCTGAAAGGTTTTTTAGGGTAACGTCTGCTGCACTTTGTAAACAAGGATCCATCAAGCAAAACAGAAGCACCAAAAAAATAAATAAAATAAAAACAACATGCTCTGTGGAAACTTGTTTTTAATCTATTTATGCCCATTTACTTCTGCAACCACAGCAAAAGACAGTGTGGCAGAAATTAAAAGTGAAAGCCTGAGCTGAATTATAAAGAGAGCCGATATGCTGAAACTCATGATAAAAAAAAATCCAGTGGGGAAAAAGTATTGTTTTCTGTTAATTTTTATTTGCTTACAGCTTATAACTATAAGTGATCGACCTTCCCTTTGAATATCTATTACAGCTTTATTATTGCTATAAATGATAAATGATGCAAATGATGATTTTTTTGTACAAACCATTTCTCTGTAACTCCAAACCATCCGTCCCTTCATCAAATTCAACCTTGCATCCATCAAAGGTCAAACAACTGGAACAGATCAATGGTTTATAGGATGGAAGGGTCATATGAGGAAGGAGAGATGAGAGGAAAACTGGAGTGAGGAAAGAGAAGGAGACTGAAGGTGAGGCTGCAGGAGCAGACGGACAGTCGTTTAGAAAATAAAATCCCTGCATCAGCGTTCCGGCAAGTCTCTGTGGGAGCAGTGGGATGACCAGGAGGAGAGGTGATAATAAACAGAGAGAAAGAAATGAAAGAAGCTAAGAAGAGATTGGAAAAAGTAGGAGTAAAAAAAAAAATACTCGGACAGAAATTTGTAGTTGTAGTAGCTGAGACTTGTTCACATCCCAACCTCCAAGCACTCATGTAAGATGACACCAGATATAATATATAAAAAATAAAATAAAATAATAACTCTGTCATTTCTAAACATGAAATGATCCTAATATAAAACTCTGACATTAAAGTGTAACGAACAACATAACCCTGCCCCCAGGCAAATTTAGAAAAATTCCAACAGAGTGGGCGGTGCCAATAGACACCGAGGGGTGTGGCCAAACAATTAGGTGTGGTCGGAAGCACTAGCTTAATTTGACTGGGTAGACAAGCTAAGATTTCTGAAAACATTTCTGAATGTTCTAAAGAAACTATTGTATTTCGTAAAAAGTAAAGTTTCATAGCATACATGTAAACTCACATTTAGCTGTTTCAAACTAACATAAAGTTCAGGCAACAAACTGTACAATAATTGACTTTGGTTCAAAACAGCACAGGAAGAACATTTTCTCATTTCTGTTTGTTTCACTGGTTCATTTGAAATTCACAAGATAGCTCAGTCCAGGTGTTAGCATCATTGCTAACATGGGCTAATGTTCAAAGCAGAAACAAACTTTCATCGCAGTGCTCGCGATTTCAAATCCTTCACTGTCGGGGGGGGGAGGGGGGGGGGGTGTCTCTGAGTGAGAGGCTTTTATACCTGAATGCGGGAGCTGAGACATGAAGCCACATGTAGCCACAGTTCAACCCATAGAGAGCAGCACTGAGATTGTCTTAGGCCAAATATTGCAGAATTAAACAGATATACAGTTCATGAAAATGTCTCAATTTGCACAGAAATATGAAGATAAGATAATACCCTTTCAGGCCCAATTTATACATTTTATCTGCAAGAAAAAGTTGATTTGAGGTTTAGTTACTCTTTAAAAAGAATAAGTTGTCTAGTAAACCTATTAAACTAAAGTTAGCAATGCTAGAAGTCATTAAAAACTCTGACAAAAAGCAACAGATTTGAATTCATTATGGTTAAATGTGGGGCTGCGAGACATGAAGCACTGTATGATTTAAAATGAACAAAACTATCCTCTAAGCATATTTGCTCCTCCGCCGTGGAGTGCTGAACCCGGTGAGGGGATATCCATCAAATGTTGGTCCAATTTCTATATTCTGCAGAGGAACTGAGAGCTTTTTAAATGGAACTGTCTGTTTCTGCAGCTAAATTATGAAGACCTATAGCTCTGCAGACACACTCTTTAGTTTCCAGTGTAATATTGAAAGCTTACAGCAGCACTGCTTCTTAATGAATATCGATATCGTAGCAGACTGTAGGCTGCTGCCGCCACACAATCAATAATTCACCAACCACCATCAGAACTGTGAAACCTAAGACCTTTATCTCTTATTATGCCTTTAAATGCCTTTAATATGATTTTTCTTCATACAGTATATGTGTTTATCTCCTTGTGACAGTCGGTTATTCAATCTCTCCTCCAGTTTTCTCATTTTGTTTCCTCATTTACGTTTTCTCCCTTGCACTAAAATCAAATTCACAAACGAACCAGACATTAAGAACCCACACAAACACAGATCCCTGAGTCATGTGAAGGACTCCTTTCTTAAAAAGGGTTTTACATACACAGATTTAAAAGCAGCTCATGAAAACAAACACGTTAGGCAGACAGAGAGCAAACAGTCAGCAAACTTCTCAGTCTGACAGAGAGGAAAGGTATGAAATAACTACAGCACATTAACTTCCACCTGATGAGATATTTTAGCTCCGCTTCAGTGAAAATTAACTGGCAGAAACTTCAAAGTTGGAGCAGAAAGCAAGCAAGGGCTTACAGTTGCATCATACTAAACTAGAAAATTCATTTTCAGCAAACAAAGTTATGAATTTTGTTAATTGATCAATAAATATTGCAGTTTCTGCAGAACTGATTTTACTAGAAAGCACAGACTCACACTATCTAAAATCACAAATATAATTAATATTAATAAGTCAGTAACAGTTTTTAACAATCAAGAGCAACTTAGAAATCTCTACACATTAACTGAAGAGGCTTTAAATACAATCCGAACAGTAAATTCCTCCTGCAGATGCATCCAATTTGCTCAGTCCTCTCAGACTCCACCTCATCAATTAATGAAAGTGTAAAAAAAAAGAAAACAGTGATAGAAGTCCTGAGCATCTCTCCTGGCTGCCTTCGAGGCATCCAACTGGTAACTGTGCCGAGGGAATGCACGGTGCTGCCAGAACAAAGCAGACGAACCCAGATGCCCTGCCAGCAATCCAACCATCCATCCAACTCTGACCTACATCAGGGGCCTCGTCAGGGGCCAAGGCCACAAGCATCAGCCTATCGGATGCTGAGGTGGAGGAATGATGAGCAGAAAAGAGAAAAAAGGTCTTATTTTCCTCCTAAATCAGATTAAACTGATCAGAAAGATCAGCAAACCTGAGTGCAAAATCAATTTCTATCTGTTTTTTCTCTATCTCAGACAGACTGCAATGTCGATTGTTTGTCTTTTATTTTTACTTCAGCTTGTCTTCACGCCAATTTTCATCCTTCCTTTCCACTGCAGCGTTTTTTCCGCCTCCATCCGATTTAGCAAATATAAAATTCCCCGGAGTCGTAGCTGAGAGGCGTAAAATGAACACAAGATGGAAACAGAGACAGAATCTCCTGAGGATTTGAGACCAGAAGTGCACCGTAAACATTGTTTTCTCAGATCACCACCACTGGCAGGAATAAAAACAATCTTTCTGAGCCCGTTGTGTTCAGGTGAAGCTCTTTAGTGACAGCAAAACCCAAAGAGATACTTTACT
The DNA here is from genome assembly GCA_031762555.1 of Cynodonichthys magdalenae. Lineage (NCBI taxonomy): Eukaryota > Metazoa > Chordata > Actinopteri > Cyprinodontiformes > Rivulidae > Cynodonichthys > Cynodonichthys magdalenae. The sequence goes on along the minus strand of JARVJO010000024.1, from coordinate 20,040,758 downwards.
CTGGACTTAAAGCCTTGCCATGTATAGTCAAGCTTTTATAAGCAGCTCTGCAGCAATAAACAAAACTGGTCTATACTTTGTACTTTTACTAAGTGTAGCTGACAAAAAGGCTGACCCTGGTTTGGTTCCATCTGACGGTCTAGTATTTGACAAGACTGACAAAGACCTTAACAACCCTCAGGATGGACAGGTGTCAGACTAATCAACATGTGAGTTCAGCTTACATCAACGGAGCATCTCTTGCAGGATAAAAGACTTCAGCGGTTCTGAATTGGCAAAGCTCTCCAACCATCTTCAATTACAGAGATAAATTTGTCCCACCTGAGCTCTCAGTGAGCCAGGTTACCGACCCATACCCGCATCTCCATCCTACCTTGTCAACCTCCTGCTGCAGCACTTGCTTGGCCACCTCCAGATCCTGCAGTCGGACTCTTATTTCTTCGTTCTCCTGCTCAAGAAGACCCCTCTTCTTCTCCACGCTGTCCAGCTGGCTGTGGAGACGGATGGACACGTCTTTTGCCACCTGGGAGGGTGAAGACAGACGGTGGAGGAAGACAACGTCAACGAAACACTACTTGCAAAGCAAAACTTTACTTCCTTTTATATTACCATAATAGTTCTTCTAAAATACATTCATGTCTCTAATTATTTTTTTCCTAAATAATCATACAGTCAATAACTAGTAGTGTCCAAATACTAGCCTCAAATATTTGTACTTGTACTCATAAAAACACCCCAATACTTTGGACCGATTTCACTTTTATGCTTAGTGACATCATTAATTTACTCTTTCACTTTGCAAGGAAGGGTAAAAAATTAAAAATGTCTGTAGTTTGGAGATATGTTAAGATAAACATGTTAAGACAGCAGATTGTTGCTGTAATAATTATCAGAAAATGTGTTTCTAAAGTCATTGAGTAATGTTTAAGTACTAACTCATTAACTACCCAAATGAACATTTCAGCTGTACACCATATATAGCAAAGTACATATTATTTAATAAAAGAATCAATAAAATAACACTTAAATAACACTTAAAATTCTATATTTTACCACTTGGGTTGGTTTCAAAAACAACAGAAATAATTTACAGCATATTACGTAGCTGTAAAAATTAATTTGCTTCATTAAATATGAATTTCATGAATACATTTTAGCTTTGGCTCAAATGAAACGATTTGTTTTCAAAAAGTTGTGTTAAAATCGATGAAATTAAACTTTGATGGATCCCACTGGAAACTGAGAAAGATCTGTCTGTGTGATTCAGTGGCTCATAAATGGACTCAAACTCTATTAACCTGCATCATATAAAAACATTTGTATTGATTGAAACCTCAGCGCTCTTCCTCTCATGTAAGGTCTCATTTGCTTAAATGACTTCGTGTAGATTTAAATGGTCCACTTTCACGCTCAGTAAAGGCCTTATGGACCTCTTCAGTCATTTTATTTGACGTGACCTAAAATTGTGTAGATAACAAATCCTTGTTGCAGAGTCGAACTGAGTGGTGTTCTTAAATCTTAGCTTGCCGTCTAAAAATAATGTTTGATATTAAGATTTTGCTCTGAATGGGTTAATTGAATATGAGTTCACGTCTGTTATGCTCCTCTGCTTTAACGTCCTCCTCTTCAGTGCTCCTTTGTAGGTTTTTGACTCCTGCTAAATGCTGAATTGTTCTTCTATGTTAAAGGCAAACGTGAAGGAATTTCACACCATTGAAGCTGAGCTTTTTATACAACAAACTGAGCTTTAGGTTGTAATTAGAATTCCCTTTGAGTGCTCTTCTAACAGGAGGCAAAGTGTGGGTCTATACAAAACAGTTAAAGAGAGGAGATGTGTCAGAGGAGTGTAGAATCAATAGGATGAAAATTAAACCAACATAAACCAAGAAAGGGACTCCTTTTTTTGACTGTTTTCTTTTAAATGACTAGATAAATAACACAAACCACATTACAAACTGCCGTATTGTATCAAAGTGTCAGTTCTAGTCATCAAAAGGATCTTTTAGATGCAAAAGTTATGTTTAATTGCAGTAAACAATTCAAGTCTTGTTTGTCAAGTTATGTGTGGGAAAAAAAACGCTCTAATAAAATCTTCCATTATGGAAAGAAACAGCTGTGTGTGTAAATGTTGGTGATTATGTCGGGGCTCTTGTGTGATGTTAAGGTTTTGACAGATAATACGAGGACCAGCTGCCTCTTAAGCGTGTTTTGACAATATTGTGCCTTCATAACTTAAATCAGTTTGATGCATGACTTGACATATTGCCTAAAACATACATTATAAGCTGTCCATATTGCTGCAAATCAGGAAAATGTTATTAGTTCAGGAACAAAACTGTTCTAGTCAGAGCTTGATTTGCTGTGGTTGCTGCTGTAAGATACACAAATTTGGGTACTTTTGTGTACATTTTATATAACTGTATGTTTCTTTTAACATCAGCATTTTTGTGCTTGTATCAAATTGTAACTGTTCTGTTTTAGTAACAGAATATAACTTCAAAATAAAAAACTGTAATCACAAATCCTTTTGTGACCAAAAGTTAAGTATCAAACTGGTAAAAAGATACGTATAACTTAATGTTATTCAATAACAATGAAATCAATTCAATCATTTATGAAATGATTCACATTTCAAACAGTTAAAATCGATTATTAATCAATTCTCGATTAATTTCTACATCTCCATCATTTGAGATAAGCTATGTTCCGAGTCAAGCTGCACACATTAATTAGGAATGGATAAAAAAAATGTTCTCTTGACCTTCAGAATCTTTAAATAAAACTCATCTGGATCAAACTCTTTGATTCAATTACAGGATTTAAAAGCAATATAACACAGGGAACATCGACAGAGCTTCGTTGAGTCAGAGCTCTTGTGGCAACAAATGAAGGACTGAATAATAAGAAAGTGATCATCATCTTTTAGGTTTATGAATTCATAAAAAAAGATTTAATTAGCTGTGAAGGGATGTGGGTGGCAATTGTTTTTCAACAGGAGACAATTGTCTGTCTGTCTGTCCAGAAGCATAGATGAAAGAATATCTACCACCTACTTAAAGATGTGTGTTTATGTGTGAGATGACTGTCAGCGGCCTTCTATTTAAATCTAATTTACAACACAACGGCTGAGTGCACTTAAAAATACACTCAGCATCCAGATTTCTTTGTTGTTTTGAAAGTAATTTATGTCTAAAAGCCTTCTGAGTCAGAACTCTGTGCTTTTGCTTCTTTAAAAGTCTCAGATAACATCAACGCTTCTGTTGCTGAACACAAATTTGAAAGGGGCTTATATATGGGTGCATGTTCACTTTGCTATTTTTGTGGTTTTGCCATTTTGAATCAAGTAACAAAATAATTGATATGAAGGCCTAAACCTGACAGAAACTGTTTCCCAGTCCGTAGTGCCACTGACCTCAGAGCCGTGCTCATGTTTGTTGCTTACCCAGTCCCAAATCACTGGGCCTTCATGCTGGGAGAATGATGACTCAGCTAAAAATGAAAAACACCTGAGATCTTAAAGACAACCTCAAAGGTGTTTTTCTTTCTTTTAATGAGTGATAAAATACGCTGACAAAGTACGATTCTTCGTAAACAAATTTACTGCCTACTATAGCTGAGCCCCTCAACTTAACGTTGCTGACTCAGCTCGTAGCTGAATAGACTGAAAGGGACTTTTAAATAAATTCCTACAGAGTATTACAAAGTAGGCATAAAACAAATGCAGCTGTTATTTCCTCAAAATAACAGTTTTGCTAGAAGGTCCCCGAAATACTGAGTAAGTTAGTGTCTGGTGGTTGATGCTGGTGACCTTTTTCCACATTAGTCAAACATTCTGGCCTCTAAGTACCCACTTAGAGGATGTTACATCATCAGTGGGGTGATTTGTGTCTAAATTTAAAACCATGTGTGAGAGAGAAAGAGAGAGAGTGAGAGCCATACAGATGCTCCAGTTTAGCCTGTCATCGTCTAACTTTGAAGAGAGAGAGAGAGATGTGAAGAAGAAATGTGATGAACTTTCACAATCCTTGGCACGTTGTTAGGAAAAGTGCTATCTCACCTCCAGTATCAACAGCCACCCTTACATCTATTTATGAGTTTTTATATTTATCATTTCATAAATCTATGTGTGACTCTTGGCTGCAAATTTCTGTAACAGTGACTATGTTGCAACTGAACTTTATGGGTTAAAGATTGTTATCACACAGGGAACAAGCGTACCCTGAAATTAAGTGAAATGAATGCAGACAAAAGTAAAGTTTATCCATCCATCGTGGGTCGAGGAGGCAAAACTATCCAGGAAGGAAACTTAGACATTCCTCTCTCTTGGGTCACTCTTCAGCTCATTCTGATCCTGAGGTGTTCCAGGAGGAATATATCATCCCTCTATTGAGTTCGGTGTCAGCCCCAGGCTCTCCTCCAATCATGTCTAAAGGGAGGACGCCCAGACGCACCCTAATCTGATGCCCAAACCAGCTCTTTGACTCCAGCTCCTTCCAAATGACGAAGCTCCACTTTTTCTCTAAATCTTAGCTCGTCCACATGACACAGGAAGCTCCTTTCAGCTGCTTTTATTTGGGATCTCGGTCATGATTCATACAATGTGACAATCCGGGAGGGTTCGAAAGTAGATGGACCAGTCAATCAAGAACTTTGCTTTCAGCTTCTTCATCACAACACACCAGAGCAGAAAACCTGCATTACTGCACAAGAAGCCCCAATCTGTCCCTCCTGCTCCATCCTCTCATCACTCTGGAACATCATGATGTTTGAAGGAACCATCCCCAAATCAAATGGATCATTCCACCTTTTTCAGACTGAACCAAGGCCTCAAACATGGAGGATATCAACTTCAACCACTGCTTCCTTCTCTACAAAAACCTAGACGATGTCTCAAAAAAGCCAAACTCAGACTTGAAACAATGTCCGACATTCTTTTTTTAAATATATCAAATAGCACAGCATGTTTGTCATGGTGCTTTCATTCAAATATAGTTTCAAGATTTTCAAAGACTGTCCTTGTTTTCAAATAGAAATCAAGATGAAAAATCTACTTTAGATGGTAGATAAAATAACCCCCTGAAGGCAGATGACTAACTCTGGAAATATGGAGAAGTAATGCCTTGTTGACTCCATGGGAATCCCAACAACCATTTCCTTTTTGCATTTGTAAAATGTGTGTGTGTGTGTGTGTGTGTCCAGATGTCTGCAGCCTGTGGGAATGAGAAAAGTGTGTGAGTAGGACAGGAAATGATGTTAGAAATTCTCATGGAGACTCTGATGGTCCTGCACCACTCTGAACATCCCCCAAACAAAGCACGCACACACAGAGACACAGTGTGTAACAAAGTCATGTGCAAGACTCACACAGGACGTCTTAACTGACACAAGTTGAAGCATGTGATGAACACAGCGACAAGCTGTTGTCACAAAACATTCATGTGACTCAGATTTATGCCAAGATCCAGTTTTACTGAGGGTGTTTTAAGCCCTCAGTCTGTGTTTACGAGAAAAAAACATAAGAAAGAATGAAAAACAAAGTAGAAGCAAAGAAATCAGGCAAGGGAAGTACTTTGCATGTGTTTATTTGCGGCTTTGTTAGCATTTGCACATGAGTGAGTCATCAGATCTCTAAAGCACCAACATTCGTTAAGCCAATTAGAAAGCAGCTCAGAGCAGCTGAGGGAGAAGGTGAGGTCAAGTTGGACCATGAGTTGACAAAACACTGCCTGTATCCAAGACATTTTATTTTGAATGATTTTTTTTGTTATTTTAGAAGAAAAAAAATCTAAATTTCTGATGAATATGGATAAGTAGTTGAGTTGTAGTTGTAACTTTTAAGTTGCAGCTTGATATTCAATTGTGTATTCTTACTTTTTCTTTCCAAAATCTGTTAAAATATATTTGCTGCTGACTTCTTTTTTAAATCCATCCACATTTATACACACAGATCATGAACAAAACAATTATTAAATGTGTTATAAATGGTTTTATTTCATGTTGCCCACAGCATTTTTGCGCTTTTCACAGGAACTAAACTTGAATAATTGCCAGGCATTTTATAGAGCTCTGTCGATTTTTCAGGAAAAAAAAAGATGCTTACTCAAACTAATATGTAGGGAAGTGGTGGCGCAGAGGTTAGAGAAGGTAAGCCTGTGATCTGAAGACCGCTTGTTCAACCCCCCCTCCCCCCGGACTGACCAGCCCCACTCATGTGTGCTAACAATACTTTGCAGGTGATGATTGTCATATTCAAAAACAGTTTGGTTTTTACATGAATGGTCATGTTACTAATTTACTGTAGCTTCCATTTGGGACTAAAATGCATTACAAAATGCACCAGAACAAATGATACTTAGTGACCAGGTGAATAATCAGAATGTTTCCTATACAGAAGAGTTGCACAGTCTTCAAAACAAATCTAATGTATTTGTTATATTTAGATTGGTTTTTCTTAGTCATACATTTTAGGCTTTCATATATGCTAAATCGACAAAACTGATCAACTTTTTATTGTAATAGCATTTTTTTGAAATGACAAAAAAATGATTTTCCATAATAGTTGAGTCACACAAAGGCAGAAATGAGTGTCTTTTTTTTATCAGTGTAATGATAAAGCCTCTAAAATAAACAGAGGACTGACTGTAATAGAGATACAGCAGGGAAGCTTGAGAGCTTAATGCACTCACACACACTACAAACACACACACTGAACAGCAGGGTGTAACTTGACCTGCCGTTTGAGGCCACAGCTCTGCCGCCAGGAAGACATAATCAGGCGTGTGTTGTGAGAAAGACACGGAGAGGTCAAACTTGTCTCCCATCCGAGAATTTATTTCAATTTCCTGTGTTCTATTCCTTAATGCTAACAGATGACTATTTAATTATTCTTGCTTGTTGGATCTCTCTATCATCCATGACATCACACTTTCTGTCTTTGCACAAACATGAGTAACTAAATTTGGTAGTTCAAATACCTGAACTAGAAACTTAGCATTCCATGTAAAAATGCAACTTTTCATGCAAGAGTTTTATCTAAAATCATCTCATGCTGAGAAGGAATTAATTTAGATCTAGCCATTTGGGTCAAACCTTGTAAAACTCACAATATCACAACTCTCAACTACTACCACACCAAATTTTAGCTTGGTATCTGCAAAACTGGTTTTGAGTTTTAGCCATTGGCTAATGTTGCTTCTATGTAGCGGATAGTTTAAACGTAGTTGACTCCAAAGGTTAACAAGCTGCAGATGCACATCCAGTGATAACTTTATGAATTTCCGCATCCACTGATTCATGAGATATTTTGCTAAAAAAACACGAGTTAAGAGCAAAAATATTATTGCCTTTCACCTTCAGAAGAAAAAAAATATCCAGATATAACTCTTTTTTTGTTTTCCATCTTTCTTTTTTCTGCTACAGTCCTGTTCCTTCCTGCCCTCCTCTTGCTTCATCCTCCTTCTCTGATTGGTTGATTTGAATTTTCAAACTCACGCTTCCTTTCTCCTCCCTCTTTCAGTCTCCGCACATTTGAACTCAATGACACACAGGATGTACGATCATCTTTTTCCTCACCCCCCCTCCATCCTCACTTCCCTCCCTCCTTCATCCAAAAACAACCAGATGGTGAGATGGCAGCTGAAAGACCGACAGCGGCAGCAGGCGGGAAGCCCTCAGAGCGATACAACAGCCTTACACTCTTACACGCTGTCTCTCTCTCCCTCTCTCTGAGTTTATAAAGGCTTCATTGTGTCCTCCTCAACGTGGAAAATGTACGAGGAACACTGCAAACTCAACAACGAGCAAGCACAGCCCAGGGTCAACGTGACAAAACACACTCAGAAGCCTGTGCTCATTTGGTGTTTATGTACAGGAGCTCTTTATCACAGATTCCTGAAGTGTTTGGAGTGACTGTTGTGTGCTCTGCCTCGAAGGATACTTGCATCAACAGTATCTGTGTGAATTCAAGCTCATGTGAAGGTTTTTTTTTGTAAAACCGTGAATGCTGGCTAAAATGAAAGGTCCATTAACAATCCTAACAAGTTCTTTACAGTTTCTAAGTCACTTTGACAGTAACTCATGTTTTAACCATCCCATCAATCCCTTAATATGTTTTCTTTCTCAGTAACTAAAACAATCAGCAAGGTATTGTAGAAAACAAAAGTTTAAGTCTCACTGTTTGGTTCCATTTCAAGGATATGCTTTAACAATTCCATCAATCAAATTAAAGGCCTTGATTTAAAGGATGCTAATTGGTCACAAAAACTATCAATAAACGCATAAACATTGTCAAATATCCAAGAGTTTATAAATCTTCTTTGGTTACCTTTAAAGTATAACTTAATCAACAACAGTTCATTTGCTTGGCTATTTTCACTACTCAGTATAGATGTGCTCAGTCTGTACAATATGTCTATGCTAGCTACCTTAGAACCAGGATGCTCAGAACCAGGATGGCCGAGTGGTTAAGGCGTTGGACTTAAGATCCAATGGACAGGTGTCCTCGTGGGTTCAAACCCCACTCCTGGTAAGACCTATACTCATAAAATATAAACAAGTTCTACCATGAAGCTTTGACAAGTTTTTGGGGCAGTTGTGGAAAAGTGGTTATGGGAGTCGTCTTGGAACCTGTATGTTGCCAGTTCGATTCCCCATACCAACTGTCTCAATTGTTGTGTCCTTGGGCATGACACTTCACCCCATCAGTGTACGAATGTGATTTAAAGCACTGATTAGTCTCCATATTTTGAATTGTACATGTTAGCTTTGTAGTGAGATATAATAGAGTGCTGTATGAATGGGTAAATGAGGGCACAGATTGAAGTGTGAAGTACTTTGAGTATCCTGGTTGGATAGAAAGGTGCTATAAGTACAGTCCATTTAGCTAGCATGCTATTGAAGAAAAAAATGTTATATCTATGGATTCTGTACAAGATGACACATTTTTAATAAGTTTAACTAAAAATGTAATGAGTTCTTTTAAAGAATTATGTTTTACATAGAACTGTTTTTTTAAGACAGCAATGCTATTAGCTTAAGCTAAATTAGCTTGTTTTTAAATTAACTAGCCAACCAAAAAAAGCTTATTTAAAGTTTAGCTTTTTGTTAGTTTTATTCATATTATTTGAGTAACTTTAAAAAGGTATTATTGAGCTTTCCATTAGAGTTGGGCAAAATCAGTTAATCGTCAGAAAAACTAATCAATTTTATTTGGCACTTGATGATTAACACAATTAATGCCGCCAAGCATACCGACTGGGTATTTCCCTGGTCAATCTGCTCGATGCTTGTCTCTGCTTCAAATATGACGAACTTTTAAAAAAAAACTCTGCAATTTATTTATCATAACTTCGGTTTTACTTGGCCTATCAACACAATTAAATAATTGATGTCTAGCTTTTGTATATACTTTTGACACAGTTTGGAACAGATTTTTATGGAGAGCAAATCTTTCCCACTAGAGTGATTTAAATTGGTCACGTGAGGGCATGCAGGCATCCAGGGACTCAAGAAGATTAATTGTCATATTAATTTTTTTTTTTTATTTCATTTAATTAAAAAATGTAAAAACAGATTTCAACACAACATAAACACAAAATCATTAAATGAAAAGGAGCTGAAATTGGGTATTGGGTAAATACCACAATTAATCGTGATTAATTTTTTTGCCAATATTGCCCAACCTTACCTTCTATAACTCATTTAAGTACAATTTTAACCAATCAGTTCATCTCTCAGAACATTCTTAACGAATTAGCTTTTTGCTATTATCTTCTGGCCACATCATAAAATCTCATTCCATAAAGGCTATATCCATAAGTACACTACAATTCTACACAAAGCACCTACTTTCACGTCTTGCTCCAGCGTCCTTATCAGTTCTCCATCAACCTGCCCCGTTTGGGCCACTCGAAGTGAGCGCCGCTCTGCCTTCCTCAGCCGGTATTGCAGGATCCGGCAGGTCTTGTTGGCCTAAAAGAATTACAGCAGGTGTCATCTGACTAAGACTTACTGTTATTCAATTTAAAGTGCCAAAATATACAAGTGTTATACAAGAAGACATCAAGCACAGCTACTAGTTTTGCTTTTGTTTTGTATTTTCATTCCAGCACAAATTGTTTTCATCACATTTGGTTTCAGAAAGGATCAAGACTTCGAAAGCAAAACGGTGAAACTTTATTTCACAGCCTTTGTCTGTTATGCACAGAAGGATGCACAGCCAATAGATTATAAAATATATATTAAAAAAATTAACCGATTAAATGACACATAGCATGCTTGTTTGCCCTCAAAAGTACCTGTTCCAGCTGTTGCCGCAGTTCCTGCAGCTGGTAAACATCTTCCTCCAAGTACATGTCTCTCATCTCCAGCATTTCCGACCTCAACTCCTCCATTTCATCCTAGAAACAGTAAAGAAAACAGAGGGTTTGAAAGGATGTAGATGATTTTATTACAGTTTATGAAATAGGTACCCCTCTATCATTCATCTAATTTGAAAAAAAAGTCATGTGCTTCAGATGCCGATGAATGAACATTTGATTGTAAATGACTCCATGAAGTCATGACCACATTATATTCACATTCTACATTTGCTAAAAGCTATTATAACTTCTTCTCATACTGTAGGTGCAACATATTGTCCCATTAACCTTGCTATGACCATAATTTGTTTCATCAGTCACTGCTCCACTCCTCTTTTATATCATTCTATTAACTACACAGCTATTACAATCTTCTTAAAACTGACACCTCAGTTCAAAAGAACCATCAAAGTATAATTTAATATAGCACTTTGGTGATAGAAAAAGAAATCAGCAAGGTATCGTAGAAATCAAAAGTTTAAGCCTCGCTGGTTTCAGGGATAGCAATGAGCATAAATAATTGACTGCAAGACTAGAAAATCCAGCGAGTGTGACTTATAGTAATGCTGCTATCCAGCTCTCTTTCAGACAAATACAGATCAATTATTTATTTCAGCTCCAAGGCATTAATTGCATCATCCCTCTGAATCCGATTTAAGGTGCAGTTCATGCAGCTGTGTGGGTGTTTCCGATACAATCATCAACCACAGAAAGGGGTAGGGCTCACTCGTGTTTACAGGACAGCAAGAAGAGTGTCACACAGTGATCTGAATCCGGGCCAAGAAGCCTAAATTGCTGTTGATGTGCATGTGAGTATCAGATAAACAGGAAAAGGAGGGCGTCTTGTAGTAGTAGTAGTGCTTTCGTAATTCACTACATTGGATAATGTGGGTCAGCTTCTGCAGAGCTCTTACTGTAGCAACAACAAGCTCTGGGGATGTGTGTAAGGATGTGTGTGTGGAATATGAAAATGAGTCAAAGCACAACAGTAGGAAGGGTCTGCCACAAATAGGAAAAAAATGTTATGATTAAAGTCATTTGTCTGGGATTATTGTGCCTCAGTGTGCTCGCAAGTAATTTTGTGTACGAAATTCATTGATGGCACTGAGAAAAACTGCAGCAAGAAGCAATCTGCTCTTCACTAACCTCTGCTACATACCTGTACCAAGAAGGGAAAATACTGGAAAGGGAAGAAAGTGAAAGTAGCAAATGAAAGAGAAGAAAGGGGGAAATGAAGTCAGAGCAAAGCTACAGGAACTGTGGGAAAAAATGACAACACGTGGATTGAGAAAAATTCAACTGACTGACGTAATGTACCCAAAAATGATAAATCATGACACCGAGGAGTGAAAAACTCAGCACATGAAACAAGAGAATCATAGGATAATGTAGCGGGAGGCTGACAGAGGCAGAGTTTGTTCCACTGACCCGCTTTTCACAACTAACTAAGAAAAGAGAAGACGGTCTCTGTCATGTGAGCAAACAGCCACTCAGAGGAAAAAGGAAAAAATGCTTTAAGTTATCACTTCTAATAACAGAATATCGTCCGGCAAGATCATCCAAATTTTACAGTCTCACACCTAGGGACAAATTAGAGTCACCACAGAACCCAAAATGCATGTTTTTGGTTTGTGGGAGGAAACCAAATTAGCTGGAGAAAACCCACATGTGCACAAGAAGAACATGCAAACTCCAACCAGTAAAGCCCCAGACTGGAAGGTGATCCTGCAACCTTTTCACTGAGAGGCAACAGCTCTAACAACTGACCTGCATGCATGTTAGGTCACCTGGTAACTCTAAGATGTCCCCAGGTGTGAGTGAGAGTGTGAATGATTGCTTGTCCTTATGTGGCCCTGTGATAGACGTATGACTAAGGATGCACCGAGTGATCGGAACAAAAACTAGCTGAACAAATGTTTAAAACTAGATTTCTTTTTTTTTTGTTTTTAAAAGGTCAGTACTGAGAAATCTGACATTTTATTTGGTCCATGAACACAAGATGAGAAAATATGTAAAGTAGATAATAATAATGTCATCTAGCAATTTATAGAACGGCAAATAGCTACTTTTTAAAGAGGAGTTGGCAACAGTGCATGTCGTCAGTGCAGAAGGTTTTTTTCAGGATTTATTTGTAAGACAGTTGATGATCTTGAATGCATTTGACTTTGTATGGTTTAGTTTATTGAAAGAAAATCAGTATTGCAGGTCAGACCCACATGAAAACTAAAAATTGTTCAAAAAAACTTAATCAGTGCACCTCTACTTACGACCTGTCCAGGGTAAGCTCTGCCTCTCACAGTGACTACTGGGGACCGGCACTAGCTCCCTGCGACCCGGAAAGGACCAGCAGGTAAACAAAATAAATGGATGGAATCAGGCTAAGCTAACAGTTTGCTAGTTTAGCATAGAATGAAATGTAAACACAAAATGAAGCTTTTACGGGTTTATGCACAGGTGAGAAAAGGCACATAGCAGCATCTCTAATAGTTCAGCAGAGACATATCTTAGTGAGGTAAGTCCTAAATGTTAGTGAGAGATATTTCTAATCTTTCTGGTTAAGCTATAAGTTATGAAAACAAGCAGTAAATACTAGGGGTGCAACAATACATGTACCCGTATCGAACCGTATCGAACAGTGCTTTAGGTTCAATACACTCTTGTAT